>JAJEKB010017740.1:205-14859 GCA_022393335.1 Macrotrachela quadricornifera
TCCATCCCATTGCACCAAAAGCACTCAAAAATCTCATTGCACCAAAATATACTTCTACATTTGGAGCATCCATCTCATTGCTCGAAAAACACTCAAAAATCTCGATGCCCGCTCTTCGGGGATTATGACATCCCTCGTATTCAAATAAAATTATTTTCTTATGTTCTTTAACCTTGTCTTTATGTTGAGAGTTCAATTGTCGGGATCTCAAAATTTCGAGGGCTCAATTATCAGGGCTCAACAGTCGTTGTACTGAATAAATTCTTAATTAGTAAAGAGAAAAGAAGAGAAACTCGTTAAATACTTTATTATCTATTTAATTATTAATATTAAAAGAAATCTTTTTTCAATATTTATAAATTTTTAAAAATATATATTTTGGTATAATAAGAAATAAAAGTCATTTTGATAAGAATTAAGATGAAGAATTATTCATTAAATTTAAAGATAAAAAATCCATAGGAATAAAAGAATAAAAGAATTTCTATTCATTTATCTATCGATGAATGGACAATAAAAGAACGAAAAGAAAATGACGTCATTCACGACGATTAAGATTTTGTTATTTATTTATTTTCTCGATAAAATTCGTTTAAAACAATAGATGCCTCTATTAAGATAATCGATAATCCTTCTATTTATAATCTAATTCATAATATCGAGTATTATCATTTATTTTAGTTCCTCCCACAGATGATCTGACAAATATTTGCTGTAATAATGACGGAAGATTTTATTTATTTTTATTTAGTTAATAAAAATACTTTATTTAAATTTTTTTAGTAATTTTATTATTTGTAATCAACATAATGGTATGCATGTTTTTTTTTCCAACAAAGAACTGATTAAGTTTAACATACATAATGTTTTAATCAATGTTTATATCATGCTGTTCATATAAATCTTTTCAAAATTTAAAAAAAATTAATTTTACTAATTTTTATATTAAACGAATATAATTTATTTATCGGAAAGACGTTTATGACTCAAATTGTAGATAACTCGGACAAATATAATAATGAGAAGATAATCTTTTGTAATTCGAGTAAAAAAGGAACGATCAATAAGAAGAGATAAATGAAATTAATTTTCTTTTTTGAAATATATTAATAGTCAAAAGAAACTGAGAAATTAAATAATTTTTATAATTGAAAACTTCTTTTTCTTCATTATGGTTCTCTTAAAAAAATGTCTTAATGTGTATCTAAACTAAAACTTAATAGTTCTATAAAAGTTATTTAAAATGAATTTATTTTAGGATGAATATACTCATATTGATGGTTTTGAATGCATCAATAAATCAACATTATCGAATGAAAATAATCATGAAAATTTAACAGAATATATTCCATGAATATGTACACTTGATCAATATTATGAATTTATTTATTTACTTTTATCATATACACAAACACATTATGATCTTTCATTATTAATATTTTATTATATAACATCAATAACGCATGATTCTTCAGAAAATTTTGGTCATTTAAACTTTAATTATGATATTATGATAAAACATGATCAGCATTTATTATTTACATATAGTTAAAAAAAAATATTAATTATCACGTTATTTAGGTCATGCTTTATTTTCATCATCACTTTTTTCAATTGATTTATTATCAAATATTGATGATACATCATTATCTATAGAAAAAGAGAAATTTTTAATGAATATAAAAATATTTAATAAAGATAATTTTCAAATGATAATTAATAATGGTAAATTATAAATATTTTTCTTTTTAATTTCTATTTAAAATTTTAAGTTTGTCGTAAATAATGCTGAATAATAGCCATATGATAAAAGATTTATTGATTATATGTTTTGTAGATATAATGAGTGAAACTCAACGATATAAATTTCTTTCATTTTTGTTATATGTATATAACGAAACACACAACTACCAATGATAAATTTTTAATTTTGTCACACTGGTGTGCTATTGATGAACAATTTGTTGTTGCTGATAACAAACCAGAAGTAATAAAATAATACTTTTAGAAATTAGTTTTATCTTTTTTTTATAGGAAGATGAAGTTCTTACAATTAACTTATCTGAACACAATTTTAACTCGATTAAGTATAAACAAGAACAAATTGAATTAATTATTGAACATGATGTTCAAGATAACACTTTGGTTTTTACTGTAGGTCTATCTTTTTTTGTCTAATTTCTCTTATCCATTTTCTTGATGGATGGGTGATCACGAAAAAACAATTAAAAATTTAAATACATTTATTATTGATGGGTTAGTTTAATATTTTTTTTTACTCAAGTAATTAAAAATAATTATTTTAGGAAAATAAATGTTAACAGATATATATCTGAAGTAAAAAAGAATTAAAAGTTTAATTAGATTATCCAAAAGAGAAATCAAAATCAAAATAACTCTTCAACACAAGAAATCGGTACAAAAAAAAAAGATAAAATTGATTATATTGATTTGTTTCTTTTTTTTTTAATAAAAGAAGAAAAATAAAGAGTTCATGAGGAATTTGATTTTGCGGCAAATTCGAATTGAATGAAATATTTCGACAAAATCAAATTATTAATTTACTTAAGCGACGCTTTAAGTAAACGATTTGATCCTTCTCTTATACAAGAACTTTTATGCATAAGAAATTGTTATAGACTACAGAAGTCAAAGCAGTATTGTGGTATATGTGATACATGTGGTATTGCTCTATTACGGTATTGTGGCATACACGGTATTGCGGTCTATGCAGTATATGTGGTATTGTGGTATTGTGATATTGCGGTATTGTGATATAGCAGTATTGTGGTATACACGTTATTGTGGTCTATGCAGTAGATGTGGTATTGTGATATATGCGGTACTGCGGTATTGTAGTATATGCGGTATTGCGGTATTGTGGTATTGTGGTATACGCAGTATATGAGATACATGGCGTATTGCCGTATATGCAGTACATGTGGAGTTGCGGTATGGCGGTATAGGTGGCGTTGTGGTATTGCGACACATGTGCATATACCACAATATCGCCATACCGCATGTACCTCATATACCTCGCATACCACAATAACGCCATACAGCAATACCGCATGCACTTTATATACCGCGTATACCGGAATACCGCATTGTCCTTATATAGCGTGTAGAACACAATTACAGCTACACCGCATATACTAATAGTGTAAAAGTTAGAACTTGAATTCAACTAGTCAATTATTGCTCCAACTATTCAACTAGTAAGTTCAACTATTTAATTATTCAACTTTCCAATTGTTTAACCAGGCCCAGACCTTAGCTTCGCACGTTGCGTGGCACCCTCACCCTCAGGCCTTCGCCTCTCACGTTCCGTGGCACCCTCACGCAGGCCCTCGCCTCTCGTGCTGCGTAGTACACTCACATAGGGCCAATATTTCAATAGTTGAAATCAAGTTTCAAGTTTTACACATATGCAAGTATAATAATTGTTGAGATATGGCATCATTTTTGCGCATAGATCAACATTATCACAAAGATGTTTAAATCAAATTTCTATTTGAAATGATTGAATCATTTCGTCAGTAAATCTCAATTCATGATTCAATATATCAATATCAATATTTGATTGAAAATTTTCTAATTGAGACGTAGAATTTTCAATAATAACACATGGGTCATAATAAATCGGATTAAAAGTAAATTAATTTTTTCTCTCATATCTCGTTCACAAAAAGTTCTCATTTACATACCAAAAGATAGAGAACTTCAAGTTCTACATAACTACCTACTTTGTTTTTTTTTCAATGAAATCTTCTTGCTCGCACAAAGTATAAAAAGATTGGCATTTACCCAAGGGTTCAATGCGACGACAAAAAAAATGAAAAATAATGAACATTTTTTTGTAACAGTTACTTGAGAGTGAGTCCAATAACTTCGTATGCAGAAGAAAAAAAGATTCTACTATACTTTATTTGAAAGAAAAGAAAAAAAAACTGATTGTAACTACAGAAAAAAAACAGGCACCACCAAACATGAAAAATGAATAATAATCCCCCTTCAAAAACAAACATAGATATATGAAGGCAAGAGCGAATGAAAAAGGAAAGAATGTTATCTGCATAACATTTTTTCAATACACATGAAGCTATTCTAAAAAGAAACTGATCCAGAGTACATATCATGGACACTAACACTGACATTTCAGATATACCGAAATATCCTACATCTTTTGATTTATGTTTGAGAACTTTATAAGCAATATTTGTGAGAAAAACTTGTGGTTTTAAAAATATGAAAACATCTAAAAACCAGCACTGCTCACAAATCTTCGTCATCGCACTTTTTTAATTTGAAATATCTACAAAGTTTTCATTATTCAACTAAGCAATCATACTATTTCGTTCAAAATAAAATTTTACATTTAATGACATAAGAAAAAACCATTTCACAGAACAAGCCTAACTTTTACACACATGATTTTTGAAAAAAAGACATCCAAAATCAGCACTAGTTTTTACTTAGGACAGTCCAAAAGTAGTGGCAGAGGTACTTTATTTCCTCAAGCAGAGGTCTAAAAAAATTTCTTTTTTTACCAATAGATGGAGTATCTTTCGCTCTATTTCTCTATGCTACTTATCACTATTCAAATGGTATGATTCTAACTAAATTTCGATAACAACTTTTTTTATGTAACTCCAGCTGGTAGCAGTAGTGCATATTACTATCCGTGGGTGTTTTTTTTCTCATCACATAGTAGCTTTTATTAAACAACAAGATATACCTCAAGGTGCAGCATGAAAAGCTCTATAGTCTACATAAGGCCACCTTTTTTGAAACTCGCACTTTTTATATTCAAAACGGAAAAAACTTTGAGCGATCAAATTTTGACCGTACGAAAATTAATAGCACAGCATTTTGCGTTTTTTTGAAAACCATTAGAATAAGCTTTACTGTGCAAATAGTAGAGCTTTTCACGCTGCTTCTAGTAGTATATCCTGCTTTTAATAAAACATATTAAATGGTAAAAAAATGAAAGAAGAAAGAAATTTTTTTATTTTGTGTAGAAAAAACGATTTTTTTGCAACGGCGAAAATTGATCGCACAGAAGTTTTGATTTTTTGAAAGCAAAAAAATGCCCCAATTAAAATAAACTGTTTCTTGTAAATTGTAGAACTTTTCACGCTGCATCTTATGCTGCCTTTTGTTTTTTGATAAAATCTATTAAATGATTAAGAAACGCACGGATAATAATATAAACTACTGGTACCAGCTGGAGTTACACAAAAAAGGTTCTTATCGAAATTTTGTTAATATCATACCATTTGCATGGTGATCAAATAGCATAGAAAAACAGAGCAAAAGACGCTCTATCTATTGAGAGAAAAATAAATTTTTTTAAACCTCTCCTTAAGGAAATAAGGTACCTCTGCCGCTACTTTTGGACTGCCCTAAGTATTTTCACATGTTCTTTTTACTTTCTTGAATAATAAATATGCTTTGAGTTTATAAAATAAAGTTCTTGTTTTGAATGAGGACTAAATTAGAATACAATTCCAATTATTATTTCGACTAGATTCGAATAGCTGAAATAATAATATGAAACTAAAGAAAATTAATACTTCTATTATATCATAAACTGACCTGTTTTTTGATCCACCAATGAATACTATACGAGTAAGTTTGATCAGGTGAATGAAAAATTCGGTATATAGAATTCTCCTTTATTGATATTTCTGATTGTTGAATAATCGAATATAAATTTTGATTAAGATTTGATCTAGTTTTACAAATTGTTGAATCAATATACAACGATAGATTTGATAAATATCTACATTTATTCGCAATGCAAACAATGGATTCTATTGATGGAAAAAAAGATATGTATATCATTAAACATTTGAGATATGGACATAAACGAACGAATTCTTTAATTATATTGGCATCAGGTATTTCCTTCATGTTGATTTTAAGTGTACAAATTTGTTTAAATTGTTCACTTTCAATTAGTTGAATTGTTCTCATTGTAATAGTATGTGCAATTGTCAAGCTATTTAGACGAGGAACTGTACGTTCCAAAGGAATAAATTTTAATACATCATTAAATGACCATACAATTCAATTTTCTACTTGATTTAGATTGATAATCGAACTAAGAATTTTTAATGACATTAAACATCTAAGAAAACAATGTTTTGATGTGAGCAAAGTAAAGATTATGATTAGTAGGTGCTGCATCTATAATGATGTCAGATACACAATTATGGATACTTGTCATATCAGATGTTGTTGAATAGATAGGATATGAACTGAGAATTTTTTTATTGATCGGCATAATTTGAGGAACAGAAAATATACATTCTCTTTGATATGCTATATACCATCGTTTTTCTTCAAGCCAAAATGGCGATCGAAATGAATCAAGGGATTGAAGTACTTCAAAGTGAGATAGATCGAATTCAAAAAAAAATTTGAATGAGATCAAAGAGTTTGTTAATCTTTGCTATAGATGACCATTCGTAAGATCGTTCGTAAGATTCATTTGAAGTGTAAGATATTTTAAATAAGGAAGCTGTAACAAGAATTTTTGAATTTCATCTATCGATATATATGAACCTATTAATTCTAAACAATAAGATCAACATTGTACAATTATAAATGTCAAAAAAAGAACTCTCTCAAAACTAAGAAACAGACTATAGGGAAATAAATCCTATACGCTATTAATGCCATCGTCATCTTTTCAATTCAAAAATAGCATATATGTAAAACTTGAAACCTGACTTCAACTATTCAATAACTAGCGAGATTCTGTGCACGCTGCACGGCTCCCCTTTTTCTGTAAATCATCATATGTGTGTTTTATCCTTGGCTCGATAATAGACAATGAGACACTTCGTATTCTTATATTCTTACCTTCTATTCTGTGTACCTCTATCTTCTATGGACATATCCCTATAGGCCTATTCCCCTTTTCCTCTTTAGTCGTACTTTTATCCGTCTACCTCCTGTCTCCGTATCCTCTATAGATCTATACCCTATAGCCCTATTCTCTGCTTCCTATCCCGTATAGCCTTCGTACCTTTGATCTTTAACCGTTGACACTTAATCTTTGACCTTTAACCCTTAACATTTAACATTTGACCCGACACAGACAGACAGACAGACACACTGAACATTATATATATATAGATAGATTGAAAAGCTGAATAGTTGAAATTTCTTCAATTATTCCACCATCTAACTTTTCAATTATTCAGCTATTCAAATGATGAGTCTGCATGAGAGTATCACGAAGGGCAAAGGACAAATGGCACGGCCCCGCGTGCGGGTGCCATGAAGGCCAATGGGCGCGATCCTGCGTGACGATGCCATAAAGGAGCAGCGCTGGGTCTCTACTGCCCTCATAGCAGCGACACACAGAGCCTATAGTTGAACAGTTGAATAGCTAAAGAAAGTTTCACTATTCAATAGTTGAATTCAACTTTCAAGTTTTACGCTACTGCCACCACTGATTCAATCGAATTCAAATCAACTCAATTGGCCTCAGAAAAAGAATTTTCTCTTTAGTTTTTATATTCAAAAAGTATCATCGATCGACAATGAGAGATAGGAGTATTATCAATCAAAAAAAAATGATTGTTTCTGAGACAAACAAAATAAAATATAAAGTTTATATAATGAATTCGAATGTAAAACAATTGTCAAATATCATTTTTTCAAGTATATTTAGTCAATATTTACTTTAAATAAAAAAAATAATTTTGAATATTTAATGAACGAATTTTAACTAACATAATTAACATATTGATCATGTTATTATGTGTATGACATCATCAAAAAAAGAAATTTTGTTAATATTCATTGGTACATACTCTGAACCAAAAACAAACAGGATTTAGACCAGGCTATAATATGGCTACTAGAATTGTGTCAATAATCGATCAAATCGGACAAGGCCTGTCTTTGAACACAGCTGCAGCAGCTTTATTTATCGATTTTAAGTCAGCTTTTAACCAGTTATGGTTTAAAGGTTTATGGCTTAAACTGAAGCGTGTGAATTGTCCGTTATATATTATAGCTTGGCTTCGACGATATCTCTTAAAACGTTCGGCTTATATAGAAGTGAACGGAACTAGATCTGATCGTTTTTCATTATTCAAGGGAGTACCTCAAGGGTCTTGTGTAGGTCCAGTTCTTTTTATTGTATTTCATTACGATATATTAAATGCAATATCGAATATCCACTTCAAACATCTTTTGCTGATGATCTAGCTGTAGTATTTTCACCCTCAGCTACATGTTCATCTAAAGTATTAATTCCACGTCTTTCTCAAATGGTTACCAAGGTGCTCAAAGACTTATATAACTACTCTATCACCTGGAAACAACCTATCAACTTTAAAAAGACTTTCTGGACCCTTTTCCATCGGCAAGTCTCGCCTAATATTCCAATTATCTATTGTGACAACAATATTATCGAGCATGCACCTAAATTTAAATATCTAGGCGTTATTCTCGACGCTCGATTATCTTTTAACTATCATCTTGACTATATTAAGGCAAAAATTCATAAAAATATCGTCGTGTTTAAAAGATTATCGAATACTCGAATGTTATCAGAAGAGGTTTCTTATCGATTATATCATGCATATATTCGTCCATATTATCAATCTTTATTACATATATACCCTATTCTTACTTATAATAAACAGCTACAACTCGAAGCATTGAACCGTAGAGTATTTCGTACTATACATAGATGGCATGATGCTACAAACAACGAAGTAGCTAATCTGTCAAAATATAAATCGATGAAATCACTTACACAAATGCATTACTCCAAATTATTAACCACATTTATTCGTACAAATCCTTCGGTAATTGCCGATTTTATTCAACATAAATTATATCTATTATTTTTGAAAGAGTACTTTCTGAATCCTGATCTTTTGAACGAAAAGCGTGAAATTGTAGGCAAAGGAAGAACATCAAATCGCATTATTGAACTTCTTCATTTTTGTCAACATTCTTTATTTGATTACGTTTTTTGTTATGTATAAACCGAAGTATGTAAAGATGGGAAGTTGTATGCTAACATCCGATTCTGTCGTGTAAAGCAACCTTATCAGTTGTGTTGAGGCGATTAGTGGAGTACTAATCATATACCTTGCTATCCCTTCCACTGTCTCATTGTAACCCAGTTCAAAATTTTTAAATTGTATCTTTTGCACCATCTTTATAATGAATTCATACACGTGGTTTTTTTTTGTATGACTACGGAGACGAAGTTCGTCTAAGTCTTTTCTTCTTCTGTATTCCAACCTTTTCTCCACTCTCCACTTTATATGATAAATAAATAAAGCAATATACTACTATACTCTGAACCAAAGAAAACAAAAGAAGGTGAAATAAAATCATACATCTATTGTCAATTTAGACTAAAAAAAACAACGGACGATTATTTTCATTGACGATATCGGTCAAATAGAATATACACGTATATATATATAAATACTCGTATTAAGAAAAGCATAAAAAATAAAATAAATGACAGTAAAAATTCAATTAAATGATTTATCTGATGAAATTTTTTTGATTATTTTTAAAAATTTATACAATTTCGAAGTACTTGATTCTTTGATAGATGTTAATCATCGATTCAATACAATTGCACGTGATTCTATATTTACAAGTCATTTAACATTGATGAGACGTTTCTCAGATGATTTCATCTATCCTTTACCTGATCTAATGCTTGATCGATTTTGTTTACAAATTTTACCTTCGATTCATTATAAAATCAAATGGCTTAATCTTGAATCATCATCTATGAGACGTGTTCTTTTTGCTACAAATTATCCAAATTTATATGGACTTGGTTTATTTTATACCGACATAGAAGCAGCTCGATCTTTCATTAATGGTATGACTTTTATTAACTAATTTCAAATATATATATATTTTATAAAACTACATTTCAATGATTACATATTATTTATTACTATTATAAAATAATTTTTTAAATTAATTAAAGATTTAGTTATAGTATAATCTTAAATGAATAATTTGAAAAAACGAAGATCATATATCAGAGATGTCCATCGCGGCAGAGTTTTGGCAAAAACTATCGTTGTGCGGCAGCGGTGCGGTGGCGGCAGGTTTTCTAGAAAAAATTTTAAAGTCATATAAATTTAGAGATAATCTCGACATTGATGTCTGCTGTACTATAAGACTTGACGAATCTGATCGATTAGCGACAGCAGTTGTAGTTTAAGCCATTCACAGCCTTGAAAATCGAAAGATTTTGAAAAATATCATCGCGGCAGCGGCGCGGTAGCTTTTCTTGGTTATCGTCACGGTGTGGCAGCGGCAGATCCTCAACCACGATGGACATCTCTGGTCCCTATGTACATTAGAAAATAGTTTTTGAAAAGTTTTCAGATAAATTTTACGAAAATAGTTTTTTTCATTAAAATTTTGTATCGTTTTTTTTTATTTAGATCAATCTTTAATTAATATAAATAAAAATGAAATAACATCGTTTGTTATTGATATAACTGAAAAGAAGAAAAAACGAGGTCTTGTACCAAATCTCAATATATGTATACTTTTATATATCTTTATAATATTTCCTAATTTACAATATTTAAATTTTAATCCATCTTTATTTGATTATCAACGAATATCATTTGACAATTCACCTTCAATATTTATCTCTTCAAATCTATTAGAATTACATATCACTGTAACAAATTTCGAAGATTGTCTTTATATTCTTGATGGACGTTTCAATCAACTTCGTACATTAAAAGTTAAAATATGTCAATTTTATCGTTTACATCCAACAATTGACAATAAAGTAAGTTCGTTTGATTCATATTTTATATTTAATTATGAATTATTTATAGAAAAAATTGCCTAGTTTAAAATGTTTTTCATTAAATTATTATACATGGATAGAACATTATGATGAATTAGTTTTACCACTTCTACATCGAATGTTTAATTTAGAAAAACTTCATTTAGATCTTATTGTATCTGCAAAAAGAACATTTATTGATGGAAATGAATTGAAAGAAAATATAATCAATTTTATGCCATATTTAAATAAATTTACATTTAATATTTATTCAATTGTTTATTTTAATAAAAATATGAATATACGATCAAATAAAGATATTCAAAATACATTTAATGATTTTAAAAATAATCATATTATTTCTTATGTTGATTATTTTAAAGAAAGAAAATCTAGTCAATGTCATATTTATTCATATCCATATAAATTAGAATTTTATGATTATATAACAAATAATTTTCCAGGTGGATTATTTAAATATGTTCGTAAAATATCATTATTTGATGAACATCCTTTTGAACATGAATTTTTTATTCAAATTTCACAATCATTTCCATTTGTCAAGCAAATTATGTTGAGTAATTACAAACCACAAAATAAGAAATTAAATAAAGATAATCAAGATTTATCTATTATTAAATATCCTCATCTTACTACTCTTATAATTTATCAAGCTCATCATGATTATATTGAACAATTTCTAGTTGATACAAAAACATGCTTACCCAATAATGTTTATCTTAATGTCAATTATCGACGATTGAAAAAAGTGACACGGAATTTTAAAAGAGAATCAACACGAATCAATTGTGCAAAATTGAATTCATTATATCTAAGTGGTGGTGGTCGTCTTTCGAAATATCTCAACGACTATTTTCCTCATACAGAAATACTTTGATTATTTTAATAATATTAATTAAAATAAAGACAAATGTCTGTTTTTTTGTATTTGTTTAACAAGAATTAAATTTTTTTACATATGATAATAATCTCATATAATAATATTTGATTGATAAAAGAATTTACAAACAAAAAAAACTTTCGAATAATATCTTTACGTCCAGTTATTATTTGGTATCATATAAAATGAATTATGTTTTTCAAATTGAAACTTAAATAGAAAACTCAGGACTTTAAAAAATAAATCTCTTATTACAATTTGTGTTGGATTAAAATATAAAATCTGAAATACTTGTTTTATTCAAAGGAACAAGATATTTTACAAAAAAAGCTTTTCATTTCTATAAAGAAGCTTCTAGTTATGGATGCACCGGTACCGAAGTCCCCGGTTTCGGTGGTACCGAGTTTCGGTCGGTACCGGTGGTGCCGAAATTCGGGTGGTACCGGATTCGGTTGGAATTGGTTTTGGTTGGTACCGGGTATACTGTGTTCCATCTGCTGCATAATGTAATAACAATCTATGTATATATAATGTTTAGCGTTGGTCCATCTATGTATATGCCTGTACCAGATCAGAGGTTGAACTTTGAATAAGGCTATAAGAAAAACATGCTAAGCACTTCTATATGGAGGTAGCCATAGGACCTCAAGAATATTATAGAGAAGCACTCTCAAATCCGTGTCCCATATTATCGAGTAGAGATGGCACTTTAACTTTAATGACCTTTTTATGTCTTTCATTTCTGTTCAATGACATAGGCTTCCTCTTGTTCTGTCCACTCTAGAATATTTTCTTTAAAGCACTTGAATATTATCATATCCGACATATTGTTCATAAACCTGTATATAGTTGATTTTTCACCGTTAATTATCTACGCGTATTGATTACATTTACTTTGGACTATTATCTAGTACGACTAAGTGTTTCTGAGTAGAACAACTTCGTATTAATAAAATACACACATTAGAAATTCGAATTGAAATAATAAATGGCGAAATTAAATTCATTAGATGATGCTATTGATTATGCAAAAAAAAAGTGTTCAATACTTACTTACATGTATATCAGCAAATAATTCGAAATTTCGAAGTAAGAGAAAATTCAGAACCATCAAGAGGACTTTGACGTCGAAAACGGTTGCAACAAATATATATTTTCTCTCTTTTATTCTTGAAATGCTGAACAATAAAGATATGATCATATTTTAATTTAAGAAGAATGAAACTTTTTACGAAGATAAAGAAGAATTTAAGGTAATTACATATACATAATTATTTCTTATAAAGATATCTTTGTTATATTTAAAAAAAAGATAAAGTTTTCAATTCAATCAAATAATTTTGAATAAAATACACTAGTTACACACTTTATATGGTAAATCTTGACGTTAGCATTACAAGTCATTTATCATAATCTTTAATTTGTTAACTTGATAAAATATATCATTAAAACATTTTATTTTTCTTTAAGTTTATTTATTAATAAGCATCGCAATTCATTTCGAAATAAAATGTATTGTTATAACTTCATTATTATCTATTAGCAAGTAATGTTAAAACATATATCCATACAATTTTAAAATAAGTATTATTTAATAAAATTGACATTGAGTGAATTTTTTTTTTTTTTCAAAACAAAATGATTAGCTTGTGTTTAGATCTTTGTTTTCTTTCTTAGACAAAATCGAACAATGAGAACAAAAGGCAGTGAATATAGCACAGACAATTGAGTGGGACAAAAGAAAAAAAAGAAGACAAAATTCAATGCAAAATAACAAATATATGTAAATATCTCGCCTGAATAATGTGGATAAAGGACAAAAAGGATAATAATAGGCGAAACATATACAAATTAAATAAATAGCTGTAGTTGTCATATACAATATTGTGATAATCAAAATTTATCTTTATACATCTTCATTATATTCCCTAGAATAAAAATAAAATCTTGTTTTTAAATTTTTTATTGAAAAAAAAATACTAACCAATAATCACATTCATATCCTTCAGCAACATGATCTAACAATACTTTACGACGTGTACTACAATAACGATATTTATCTTGTACTTTTTGTTTCATTTCTGTTAAACTTCCATTTGTTTGTGAAAAATCTCGTTCTAAATATCCACTTAATTCTTCTGTTGCATGTTCTAAATCAGCTTGATTCTGTTCAAAAATAATTCTAAATAAAATTTCTTTATTTTTTTTTTCTGTATAATAAATTTTATTTTATTAAACATACGAATGATTATTTCGTTTAAGATAAAATGCAAATGGATATGTATACATTAATGTTTGACGACATTGTCGAAGAACATCACATGCTATTTGAAGAAATTGTACTTCAATCCAACTCATTTGTTGTTGCATTAATTCCATACGTTTTTGTACTTGTTCTAATAATTTATTTTCTAATCTTAATGATTCATGATGATTATGATAACGTTTATAATAATGAAGATAACGTTGTAAAGCTGCTCTTGAACGTTCTTGTTCATCACGAGCTTTTTTAGCATCATCTTCATTAAAACGATTACAATTATACCATGATGAACCATGTGGTTCCCATGCACTCAAACAAACCCAACAAAATTCATATTTGCATGATTGATTTTTACATATTAAATGATTACAACCACCATTTTTTTCTAAAAGAAATTTTTTTATTTTAAAATAAACAATGTCGCACTCTTATTATAAGGGATGATCGAAAATTTTTTTGGACAAAAGGTATGAATTAGAACCAGAATTTTGTGCTCTTTTGGAATATGGATTTAAAAAATTTTCTCTCCTTTTTTGTTCGAGAACAGTGGAATAGTCTTTGAAAAGTCAAAAAAAATTACTTTTGACAGATATTTTTGTTTCACACATTCTCTATTTATTTTTAAATATATTTTCTTACCAATAGTAGCATGACATTTAGGACATTCTTTTGTA
>JAJEKB010017741.1:0-49447 GCA_022393335.1 Macrotrachela quadricornifera
TCTTGACTCAAAAGCGAGGGGACACTTGGGAATGTTCCCTCGTAAGTAAATGTGGTCTTATATCTTCGACAAAATCGTTGGCATTGTTAAATTTCTCTTCGACCTTTCGAGCGTGATGGTAAATCGACGACTGGTTTCATCGTCGAGAGCAGTAATGTACTCTTTTGACAAGGAGCGAATATTACTAAGACGAAAGTAAGTGTTGTGAGAGCGAACATAAGATGAAATCCAACAAAGAAAAGATGATGAAACGAAGATGGACAATGAGAAGATGATGGAAATAGAAGATAAACAAAGGGAACAGATGATGATATAGGAGTTGGACAGAGAAACAGATGATGATATAGGAGTTGGACAGAGAAACAGATGATGAAATACAGAAAAACAAAAGTGTGTCATCATACGTTCACATATGGTAAAAGAACAGAGACATATATGAACATATGTGGCATATATGAAGAACGGAAAAAATATGAAGAACGAAAAGAAATATGTGTAGAGAACAGAAAGAAACATGTAAATCTGTAGAGAATGATATATATCATCCTCTAACAGAATGTTCTATAAACAGAATACTTCCTCTTACATAAAGTGTACATCATTTCGAGGAGAAAGACGCGCTATGCACCAGTTAGTCTGATATTCAATTGTACATTGAAGGATGGAACGATCATATTTCACTTACAACGCACAAGTTGTATTGTTTCAGGCGTAATTCACGGCCCAATAGGCTTTAAATTGACTGAAATGAATCCGATCTCGACAATGGACAAAAATGAACTTTACAGTAGAGCAAAACAAACATTGCCACGATGAGCAGCGATGTGGAAAATCTATAAAGGCATCTTGTGGGAACGTGTATCGAACAAAAAAGCATGCTTTCCGGGTTGAAAACCTTGTTTTACACAGGTTTTGCTGTAGGAACTGTAGCATTCGAACGGAACGTCGTAGAAACCAGCGGTTTGCGTAGAAATGTACAGAAGAGTCTTGCGCATCAAATGCATTTGTCCAAAACAAAAATCCATCATGTCTTCTATCTTTAGCATGCCTGACTTGCAAAGGTTTGCCTGGAACCCCCCCTCAGGCTAACGGAAAAAAATTTTTTTACATATCATTACGTGCCCCAGTCTTGGCTACACAACAACGAAAACCCGACCTGAAAAGCTGTTACCATTCTCGAGTTATTCAACTTACAATCACTCGCCTTCTATTTTGAAATTGATAGTAGTATCACTACATATATTATTTGAATAAATCTATTCATTCATTCATTCATTCATTTATTCAATTGTTATAATTTATATTTAAAATGGACAATCACAAATTATAACAGATCACATAGTTCGTTTTTAGAAGTGGGAGGAACTAATTTTTTTTTCGTATAT
Source organism: Macrotrachela quadricornifera (assembly GCA_022393335.1). Lineage (NCBI taxonomy): Eukaryota > Metazoa > Rotifera > Eurotatoria > Philodinida > Philodinidae > Macrotrachela > Macrotrachela quadricornifera. The sequence continues at coordinate 1,386 of JAJEKB010017741.1, forward strand.
AGTATTAAAAATTTTTCACAGCTGTGATTAAAAAGTGAAATAAGGAGGAGAAAACTCTAGTCTCGATCCTGCTCATCCCTTGAGAAATTCTAGAAGGATCTTTCAGGATCCTCAATCTCAAGGATCCTGTTTAGAATCCTAGTCATCTCCTGTCTCCAAGTTTTTTCAGGGTTAATCAGGATCTTGTTCAGGATTTCTTCAAGTTCCTGCTTCGATATTTCTTTCAGTTGAGAATACAGGATCCTATCAGAATTTATTGAAGAACCTTGAAAGGATCCTACCAAGGTTATGAAAAACGATTGTATCAAGATATTATTAGATTCTTATCAGAATCTAGAGCAAATGTTCGTATCAAAATCCTTTTAGAAATGTGAGCCACATTACTCTAGATTACAAGAACATCAAAAAACTATTTGCTATGCACGGCATTTTTCAGAAAATTTGGTTAGAGAAAAATCGACTAGGGCAACTTTTTGCATCTTTACTGAATACTTTCTAACACTTGCTAGGCTTTGAAGCTACACACACACCTGCGTTACTCGACAAAAAATGCTTATCTTGGTAATTTTCACACAAAAGATGATAAGATACTTCATAGGTGGACAATATTTTTATGAAAGTTACACAGACGCCAAACAGGTTTGTGCATTGGTTGAGGCCTTGTGAGCAGGTAGCTCGGTGAGAGAAGATGTGAGCGAGCGGTGAGTGATGATTTATTGAAAAGAAATCAGCACTATATATATTGTATACGGAAGAAGGAGAACGTTGACAATGCCTAGACAGCATCACAAAGCGAAACTAATGCAACAAGGGATCCACAAGAAATTAATTTTATTCCATTTTACTTTTTAACTACAAAACTAATACGGCGGCATTCTCTTTACTCATTTTACCCCTTTTACTCCCTTAAAGAGACTAAAAGGAGTAAAGTTAGTGTCACGGTATGAATTTCAAAGTTGAAAAGTAAAATGGGATAAATTTAATTTTTCGTACACCTATGCAAAAACTCCTGAAAGCTTGTGTGCAGAGGACCAAAGTTTAGTTGTTACAGTGAGAAAAATAACAAGTCAAAAATCTAATAAATTGAAATACAAAAATCATTCTATTAAAGAAAATCAACTGAAATTTTCGTTCATATTTTGGTTTTTAGTCTAAGAAAAAGTGATCACATCGAGCTGAAAATTTTATGGAATAATAAACTCACTATCCTCTACAAAATATAAAAAATTGGCGAATTTTTAGATGTGACTCCATCATAAATGTCCTGTAGTGACTGCCTTTCCCAGATACTCATTTCAGAGAAGCACATTAAATGTCTGAAAGAACTTATGTTGGACAATGTCAATTAATAATGAAAATATTATTAAGCATATGGAACTATCATGGCTATATCAGGTTAGAAGATTACAGATATAATAGCTATGTAGCTCTAGCAGAGTTAGTAGTGCTATATATGAACATTCTCTAAACTACGGGTACGATGAGTAAATAGTCTCCAAAGAATTACAGATATTAGATCTATCTTCAGAGTTCTTGAAAAGTTGCAGACATTATTCTTAGGTAGCTCTGAAAAGTCTATGAGTACTATCGTTAGACAGCCTTGAAAAAAGTCCAAATACCCTTTTTAGATAGTCCTGAAAAGCGATCAAATACCATCCTTTGATAGCTTTCGAAAACCTGTGAGTACTATGCTTAGATAACCTTCAAAAATCTTCAAGCACGATTCTTAGATAGTCCTCAAAAAGCTCCGAGTACCATCTTTAGAGAGTCTCCAAAGGTCGCCAATTGCCATCCTTAGATAGGCTTGAAGTACCTCCAAATACCATATTTAGATACTTCTTAAAAACCCTACAAGTAGTAATACTTAGAAAATCCTCAAAAACTTCCAGGAAACGTCCTTAGATGGTCTTCGAAAATCTGCAAATATTATGATTGTTTAGTCCTCAAAAATCTATAGGTAAGATGTGCAAGTAATCCGGAAGATTGTGGAAAATACAATTTGAATTATCTGCAGTGTCAAAAAAACGTGTCTATCACTTCTTTGTGCTACATTCGAAAAATGAATAGAGTATGGATTATTGAACTCTAGTTTAGTTCACTTTATACGATCTGTCGCATCTGACTTTAAAAAGATAACACTAAGAAACAGTATCAATCTCCTTACAGATTTACAAAAACAAGATGTACCTTTTTGACTATAGTGTTTCTACTTTTCTGAATCTACGAATACTAGGACTTTATAACTGAGAGAAAAGACAATCTGACGAGTTACAACAGGAGTTAACAAAAAAACAATTTTTGAAGGAATCCGAAATCAAATATGTTACACCATATATAAAAGTAGGTGTACTTTTTACTTTGTAGTTTTGCACTTTTTTGTGGTCCACCTTTAATAGATTTAAAAATTATTGAACTTAGTAGTCCATGAAAAGAGCTATCTAGTGAACTATAATAGAAAAAGAATATCTAAAATTTATACATAGGAAATTGATCTAAGAGCTATTATGTCATAAGTATTTATTCGCAATAAGACTATTCGAAGTCTGTAGGTAGGAAATCTTCAACTGCGTTTGAAATGTACCTGAAATCTTGTATAAAAATAGTCGCCGACTGAAGCTCTTCCATTCCATATATGATTGTGCTGGATATAATATGAAAAAGTTCAATGGGCCAAATCAGGATCTTATGCGCCCCTGTCCTTTAATGTAAAACATGATAGTATAGAAACAACGAGGGAAGTAAACTTTTGTGCGCAGTGTTGCTATTACAAAACATAAACACCAGCAGTGATAAATCGTATTCTTCATAAAAAAAAGTGCTACTATCTCACATCAAAATTTTAGGATATGTTGTCTATGTTGTTTGAAGAGTATTCTTTTAACCAACAATTGTTTTACTTCTTTTTTGCATTAAAACATTGTCTGTTTCTTTTCCATTGTGTGAGCGCGGAATTAGTAATACAAACTCGTTTACTAATGGTGTATTGAACAAAAAAGGTTTGAAATTACGATTTGTTGTTAAGATTACCCAAATAATTTGCCATTTTTAGGGACATAAAAGAAGACTTCTGTTTAACCTGTAAACTATAAAACAGAATAGAAAATCCAGGGTCTCCTAATGTGTCAAAAGTTTCACATTGTCTGTTTCTTTAATTAGTTTATTTACGAAGCGATACTTTGCTTTCTCTTTTCTTATTTCTTCACAAAAAGAACAACCAAAAGAGAGTATATGTGATTCATATGGAAGAAAAAAATACAGTCACAATCTAGTTCAAAAATAAGAAATAATTCTGAAAAAGCAAAATTTCAATGGACAAATCTCCAAAATGAAATGGGCAATTGCCCATTTGCCCTCTCCCTGACTACGCCATTGATGGCAACTAACCGACTGAGAAGCAATAATATAACTAACAGCACTTTGCGCAGTCAGTCACCTTAAATAAGTAGGAGAAGAAGAAGAAGAATTTATCATAGCCACTAAACATATCAAAAGCAATAAATCGACGACTGCACTTCATGCAGTCGGCTGTCTTAAATAATCGCAACGAAACGAAAGAATTTTTTGTCAAATCCACGTATTAGTTCTTTTCTCTCACTCTTTTTTTAATTTTTTCTTTGCTTTGCTTGGTTTTATCTGTCTTGCCGTAAACTTATTTTGATTCATTTTTTCCCTTTTCAATTCATCTGTGTATAAAAATGCATAGTAGTTATTTTGTTTTTCAGTCGTCGACACTTTAAATTATAAGGTAATATTAAAGGCAATTCTCGTTGTTTAATGACAAAACAGAGTTAGGCGATTTTCAATTTGAAATAATCTTTTCTTCATATTATTAAACCAGTTAATACTCTATATTGTAGAAAGTCACTATATTTAATATTTAAAGATTACAACAATTTCCAATGGCTAGAGCAATAGGTATTGATCTAGGTACAGCATACTCTTGTGTTGCTGTATTTCAACATGAGAACATTGAAATCATTCCTAATGAAGAAGGTAATCGAACAACACCATCCTATGTTGCATTTACCGATGATAGACGTTTTGTTGGTAATACTGCTAAAAGCAAAGCGAGTATTAATCCAAACAATACTATCTTTCATGTTAAACGACTCATTGGTCGTAAATATGATGATTCAAGCGTACAAACCGATATGAAGCATTGGCCCTTTAAGGTAGTTAATGATGTTGGTAAACTGAAGATTTTAGCTAAGTATAAAAACAAAACAAAATTATTCACACCTGAAGAAATCTCGGCCATGATATTAACAAAAATGAAAGAAATAGCCGAGAGTTATCTTGGTAAAAAAGTTAGTGAAGCTGTTATTACTGTTCCAGCTAGTTTCAATGATTCACAACGTCAAGCAACAAAAGATGCTGGCGTTATTGCTGGCTTCAATGTCTTACGTATTATTAACGAATCAACTGCTGCTGCTATTGCCTATGGTTTAAACAGAAATAGGAGTGGCGAAACCACAGTATTGGTGTTTGATTTGGGTGGTGGGACTGTTAATGTATCAATTTTAAAGATTGAAGGAGGAGTTTATGAAGTCAAATCAACAGCCGGTAATGCACATTTAGGTGGTGAAGACTTTGACAATCGAATGGTTACATATTTTGCACAAAAATTTAAATATAAATATGGCATTGATCTATCTCAAAATAAACGTGCCACTGAACGACTACGCATTGCATGTGAATGTGCTAAAGTAAAGTCATTTTTAATAGAGGGACTGTAATCTCAGTGTGTCACAGACAGTCTAAAGCGAGCACTGAAGCATAGAAGTAGAAATTTGCATTCTTTGATCCAATAAAAACTGCACTGACTAACAATTTTCTTTTTTTAGCTTACTTTATCTTCATCATCTCACGCATCTATCGAAATTGATTCATTTCACGAAGGTATTAATTTCTATTCAACAATAACTCGTACTGATTTTGAAGAAATTAATGCTGATTTATTTCTTTCCACGCTTGAACCGGTTGAAAAGGCTTTACGTGATGCTAAAATGGATAAATCAAATATACATGAAATTGTGCTAATTGGTGGTTCAACACGTATTCCAAAAATACGTAAACTTCTACAAGATTTCCTTGATGGTAAAGAATTAAATAAATCAATTAATCCAGATGAAGTTGTTGCGTATGGTGCTGCTATCCAAGCAGCCATATTATCAGGCGATAAGTCTGAATCTATTGAAAAATTACTTTTACTTGATGTTACACCAATTTCATTGGTAGATTCATCCAAAGAAAAATTTGTTTTTAAATATTTTCTATGATTTTGTTCAGGGTATCGAAACTGCCGGTGGTGTAATGAAAGCATTAATTAAACGTAACACAACAATTCCGACAAAACAAACCGAAACATTTACAACTCATTCATATAATCAATCTGATGATATTGTAACAGAATTAGTTGCAAACGGTTCAGAATATCCATCAAACCAAACTAAAACAATGGCGATTCCTTCAAATACAAAATTTAGTGTTGATATTAAAGTATTTGAAGGTGAAAGTTCATTAGTCAGCGATAATTATTTACTCGATTATTTCACGCTTTCTGGTATTCCAGTAGCATCTGATAGTGGACCACAGATTGAAATTACATTTGATATTGATACAAATGGAATTTTGAATGTTTCAGCTGTCGATAAAACTTCTGGCCAAGAAAATAAGATAACAGTTACAAATGGCAAAGGTCGATTATCAAAAGATGACATTGAATATATGGTTTGTGAAGCTGAAAAATATATTCAAGAAGATTATATAGAACGTAAACGTATATCAGCAAAAGTTTTCCTTGAATCATATTGTTTTAAAGTAAAAACAGCAATTAATGATAATGAATTAACAGGTAAAATAGATGCAGATAACATGGCGAGAATGATTGATTGCATTGAAGACACAATAAAATGGTTGGACATAAATCAAGTAAAAGAAATTCTATTTTTATTTTTGTATTTTATTTTTTTTTTATTTTTAGTTTGCGCTACAAGAAGAGTTTGAACAGAAATTAAATCACGTTGAAAAACTTTGTTCACCAATAATGAAGAAACCTTAACAGAGTGAACCGTATGTTAGATGAATGCTACAGAGATTTCCTGATGATCCAATAGCTAAATAACTATCTTTTTTCATACAAAATAATCAAGAAAACTAAGTATATATTTTTGTTGTCTATGACATTTTCTACTATTTAATATGAAATAAACTTCTAAATTGTTTTCTTTTGCAACCAGAATTTATGTGAGCAGATAAAATTGTTCACAATGAAAATTTACCAAGAACTCGGCTGTTCTTTGTTCATATATCACACATCAAAATTAGAATTTTCATTAGAATTCTATATGTATGGCAAAATTTCATCAAACCTAATCTGGATTTTTGTATTTCAAACAAACTAGTCCAATATTACCAGTTCATTACAATCAGTGCAAAAACTTCTAGTCTTTATATTATAGATTCATAAAAGATTTTTGCTTTTATACTATATAAAATAGTAGTGGTGCCAATTAAAGACTGAAATCTAACTTCAAGGTCTGTATTCCAATAAAAGATTCAAGCGAAAAAAATACGATTATCCTTGTTTTAATTATATATATACTGTAAGCATAAAGTTGCCAGTACAAAATATAGATAGTTTCTGATTGGTTGGCATATTATAATAGAAATACTTTTTTGTCAAATATCAATTTACAGATATGTTGGTCCCTTTTAAGATAATATATCACCGCGTCCGGAAATTTCGTGCAATAAGTTTACTGAAGCACAGCGTTATGATTTCAAACAGTGAAAGTAATGAATTTTATATCAAATGAAAGTTCGCCAAAAACGGAATTCGTTAGTATTACACAGTAAGAGTTATGAAAACTTTTTTAAGTCGAACATAATAATTCTTCAGACATTCGATGTGTTTTTCAGTATTGAAAAGCAAAGCACTAATAATTCAGATATGAAGTTAAAACGTTTTCCTGAGATATTTAGACATGATTCGATAGAGCTCGTCGCATTCTATCAAACCATGCCGAAATAACTAAGGAAAAGTTTTACCTTCATATTTGAATTATTAATGCTTTGCTTTTCAATGCTAAAAAACGCTTAGAATATCTGAAGCATTCTTACGTTCAACTTAAAAAAATTTTCATAACTCTTACTATGTAATACCAACGAATCTCGTTTTTGACGAGCTTTCATTTGGTATAAAATTTATTACTTTCACTGTTTGAAATCATAACGCTGTGCCTCAGTAAACTTGTTGCACAAACCTTCCGAACGCGATGAAATCTTCCCAACATCAAAGTATGACAAATACTTATTTTTGCATATGCCATTCCATATATCGTGACAAGCTCACCATTCCTTCTTATGCATAGCTAGTGATCAGACGTATTTTTACGCCTCTAATACACATACACGAACTTTTTCTCATACATATTCGTGCACGTCACGTCTTGTTCGTCTCTTTTTCTCTCTTCTCTTCTCCTCCTCTTCTTCTTCTTCTCCTTCTACTTCTTTTTTTCTATCCTTTGTTCCTTTCGTCAACCTGTCGGATGACAAAGGACAATGAATCACCAACAACATTTGTGAAAGTCGATTTAAAGAAAAACTCCAATCACCCTCAACAACAAGCATTAACAACTGAAACTCCCAAAAGTACCAGCACTTATAACAACAGCAGTAACCCAAAAAAGCGTTTTAGGCAAGAATCAGCTGAAATGCAATTATCTCCACCAAACAATTCAAATTCACCAAGAACAACAAAAGCAAATATTAATAAAGAAACAGGGAAAATTTCAGCATTTCCACCTTATACATTAATATTAAAAAAGTCACAACACAATGAACAATTAGATGATAGAAAATTAATAAAACATCTTATTATAGAATGGAAAACAAAAAATGGATTTGATTTGGATATTACAGGACGATTTGGTCATGAAAAACGAATTCTAATCTTTGCAAATAATGAATCTACATTTGAAGAATTATTTGATCAACATGAATGGCCAGATAAAATTGACAATAATGAATTCGAGATAAAAATACCACGTATGTTTCCATCAGCATATTCGTTGGTCATACAGCAATTCTTCAGCAGTTGGAATATTGATGAAGTACAAGATGAACTAAAAACTGCATATCCTTCATTAATTAAATTAACAAGAATGCATTCATTTAATAACAAACCTTTAAATCTAGTTCGTGCTGATTTTTGCTCGTTAAATCAAGTGATGAAATTACTGGAAGATGGAAGAATAATAATAGGTCATATGAAAAATTCAGTGAAGAAATATTATCCACCTGCAAAAATCAATAAATGTATGAAATGCTTTAGCCACACTCATATCACCAAAGAATGTACAAAACCTGTTCAACTATGTATAAGGTGTGGGCTGGATCATCCATTTAATAATAATTGCCAAAATGAAATAAAATGTGTGAACTGTGGTCAGGATCATTATGCAGGTCATTCTGCTTGTCCAGAAGTGCAGCAAATTAGAAGACAAATAGTGCAAAACCAGAAGATAAAAAGAACACAATTATTAATAAATCAAGAACAAGAAAAACAACTTACTTATGAATATAACAATCAGCAATTTCCACCATTATCAGCAACTCCGGAACAGCGTCGACAACAACATCAACACCAAGAATTAAGTCAACCAGGACAACATTCATATGCTTCGGCTTTAAAATCACAACAACAGCATGTACCACCTAATAGAAATAACAAAACAAATAATAATGTCGAAAACATATTAACTGCATTTACAAATAAAATGGAACGAAGACTACAACAACTAGAGGAAAGAATAATAAATCAGGTGATAGAAATGGAAAAGAAATTAGACAGTGTCAAGTCCACTACAAGTGATTTAGAAACGTTAATTTATGAAACTATCTTACCAACAATACAGACCATGTATAAATGTTCATTTACCAATATTCGCAACACAACAGCAAAGGATGATTTAACAAAATATAATAACGACATAATGACGATATTAACTAAAAAGAACATCATTCTGGCGGATAGAGAAAATTCTAACTCAAGTACAAAACGAAATGCACGATCATCATCAATTAAGTCAAAACAAGCAACTTCAATGCAACACAATGACAGTGAATAATCATCAAGGCATCTCTCGAAACAAAATTACAAACGCAGAAACGAAATTTACACGTGTATCTTCTGGACTATCTAAATGGCAATTAAAGTTAGGTTTATCTGCACTAACTGAGTGGTTTGCTGATTCGAACAAGCAGGAAGTAGTAAAGAACTGGATAGAGAAAAGAACAAAACCTGATATTAATACCACTGCAATGAAACTACTTCATTATAATATAAGATATTTCTACAAGAACCAGGATGACTTATTACAAATGATTTCACAACATAATCCAACTATAATTTCTCTGAATGAACTAGGAACTATTGTGTTGGATAAAACAATAAAACGTCTACTCTTCTCATATAATATATTCTCAAGCAAAGGTACAAATGCTCATGGAGGGGCAGTTTTAGCAGTTGATAAAAAGTTAAATGCGATTCCAATAAATATTCAACAATTAAATATGGTAGCGGTACAAGTAATAATCAAAAATCAAATATATGTCATAACCTCAATCTACTCACCACAAGATGAACCGTTACCTTTAAAAACAATGTTAGAATTAAATCGAATATCAAAACATGTCATTCTCATGGGTGACCTGAATGCAAAACATACTAACTGGGGGCGTGTTCCAACGAATCAAAAAGGAAGAATACTCTCAGAATGGCTCGATAACAATGATATTTATGAAATCCAGAATCGTGGCATGAAAACTTCTTTAAGATCAGATGCTACTATAGATCTTATTATCACAACATATTCAATCTCTTTGTCACAATGCATCTCACTTCCACCTACAGGAGGTGATCATCTACCAATACTTATTGAAGTTGATGGAATCAATCTTCAAGATAATTATTATACAGTCAGTAAGACCTACTGGGAATTATATAAAAATTTATTAACAATAATATATTCATGTATTGAACATGAAAAAGAAACAACTTATCGTGATAGTCCATTTAAATGGTTTGAATTTTTTCAAAACGTACTTGAAGCAATCAAAGAAAAAGTAACAACTTACCATCAAGTACGACAACAACGACCAACATTATCAGCTTCCTTGTTGTTGCTGTTGAAACACAAACATTATCTACAAAACAAATATAGACATAGCAAATTGGAAGAGGATAGAATCAGATTGCGTTCATGGAATAAACTGGTACAATATGAATTAAAAGCATATCGACAAAACAAGTGGATGGACTTCATATCTCAGGTGGCTTCACCGAACCCAACACAGTTCTGGAAAACTGTCAAATGTTTAAATAAGAAAAGAACGGTGAACTTTTCAGCCATAACTGAAAATAACAAAATGCACAAGACACCTGAAGAAATTGTCAGGTGCCTTCAAGATCATTTTTCCAGTAGATTCTCAGCACCTCTACTAGATATGACAAACTCAACAGATGTATCGGCACTTAAGTTGTGGAACGAGTTATCTACCTCAGCTCAAGAAGATATTGAATTAGTTTGTGAAAATTCTGATCTCAATTTTACTATCCTTGATCTTAAATTAATTATTAGAAAAATGAAAACAAAGAATTCATCAGGTTTTGATCATGTATCGAATAAGATGGTGAAACTTATACCTGAATGCTATTTAAAAATTATTATGCAGGCATATAATGAAATGTTCAAAAGTGTTTACTGGGACAAAAAGTGGAAGCAAGCAAGAACAATATGTCTAAACAAAGTCGACAATCCTGCTCCTACGACAAATCAAATACGGCCGATATCACTCTTGCCTGTGTTTAGTAAAATATATGAAAAACTATTTTTGCTAAGATTTGATAAATGGCTAGAGTTGAGCAATATTTTACCAGTACAACAATCAGGTTCAAGGCCTAATCTATCTACATTATCAAGAGTCAATCATCTGATGGAACAACTAACTCAATCATTAAGATACAACTCATTCTCAGTAATTGTTTATGTCGATTTTCTTCAAGCTTTTGACATGCTATGGCACCAAGGTTTTATCTTAAAGCTACACCAATTGCACTGTCCTTTCGCTTATCTTTTTTGGATCATAAATTACTTTCAAGACCGAACTACAATGATCGAATATCAAGGAAACTTATCGGATCAAATCCACATCACAAGAGGTGCACCGCAGGGGTCATGTTTTGGTCCTAAAGCTTATATAGTAAATATATACGACTTACCATCAATCTTTGAATGTCCACGTTATGTTCATCTTTATGTTGATGATTTGGCAATATTATATTTACCATCAATTTATCTAAAAACAAAAAGACAAAAATATGAGATTCAAAAAAGAATTAACAAAGACATGGTAAAACTCAAAAAGTATGCGGACGATAATCACCAGCCAGTAAATAAAAATAAAACAGAATTTGTAATATATTATAATTCGGTGCAAACTCCAGAAATTAGAATTCTATTTCAAGAACAACCAATCCAACAACAAAAGTCCTTTAAATACCTAGGCTATCATCTAGATTCGAAACTATCTTTTAACACTATGCTTGATAATCAACTGGTCAAACTGAGAAAAACGTACGCAATACTTAAATATATACATCATGCATTTCCAACATATTTTAAATTAAAAATGAAATTCTTCCAAACGTATCTATGGCCTCATCTCTACACTCTAGCATCAATTTTCTGTTTGTTGTCAAGCACGAATCAAAACCGGTTAAATTCATTTTATAGACGCTGTCTAAGGTTAATTTATTGCACGTACAGGGTGTCCACCATCGACCTGCACGTTACATTAAAACTACCAACCTTAACAGAAAAATATAAAAAATGTCTAGTAAAGAGAATGAAAAATATACAAGTATACGAGCATGAAATTCTAGAGAGTGTAATATCAAATAAAAATGCTATCAACAATTTACATCGCCATTACTTTGGAAAATCGTACATCAAGGGGCTACCTAGGGGAAGACCAAGCAAAAGAATGATAGCGTTTACACAAAACAATAACAAAACTTACTTCGATATATTATTTGAATACGTGGGTGGTGCAGCAACCAAGCAATAGAATTTGTATATGTGAACTTTTTCCCCACTTTCTTTTCTTTTCTATACTTTCTTTCTAGCTATTTCTATCGTCTTAAACTTTAAAATATTTCTTCATTCCTTTCTTTATTAACGTGTTACTATACTTCTCTTTCTTTCTTTCTTTCTTTTCTTTTCTTACTAAAGAAAAAATGGCTCCCTCGAAATTTTTATTAACACTTCAGTCTTTATATGATTTAGTAAACGAAGTAATTTTCAAATCTGCGCAGTAAGCATGTAGACATCACTGACAGTAGCGTATAAATGCGTATGCCTTGATATGTACATACATATAAATGTGTAACATTTTTACAAGTATACCTCTATCACGAGTACCTAGTTAGTTTATCAAAAAAAAAAAAAAAAAAAAAAATATATATATATATATAATGTGTGTGTGTTGCTATGTAAAGTGCTAATTCGTTTGGCTGTCAGCACCTAAAAGGTGAATTGGCCAATAAAATAAACTGCAGCTTTAATAAAAAAAAAAAAAAAAAAAAAAAAAAATCGTGACAAGCTCTACAAAATCCTGCATTTTGTTTTTCTATATAAGTAACTTGAGAAATCCGACAGGGTCCTTTGCTGTTTGTGCATTCGACGAACATCTGTAGTACTTTGTTTAGCATCTTCAAACATGTCTTGAGCTAATTTACAATTCACTTTTTTTCCATCGATTAGTTTTGATATAAAAGCATGCTGTAATTGCTTGTTCAGGTAATGATCACTACATCTCACTCTTTTACAATTAGAATTAAATGCACATTTCATAGTTGGTTCATTATCACTCATGACGAATTTCTCTATATTGAGTTTCAATCCAAAATTCTTAAGACTATTATTAGGATATAATCGAACAGTTAGTTCACGTTTATTTTCAAATTGATATTCCACAATATGATAAACTTTTATGAAAACAACAGAGAAAACGAATTATGATCAATTTATTTTTGTAATAAATGTAGAATTTATCGATACTTCTACTGATTTAATATAAACAGATTATTTGTCATTTTGTATAAATCATAAACTACTCACTGTAATTGAACTAGGCAATACATCTTTAATTTGAATGTTTCCGAAAGATAGATATTGGCCACTGTTGAACAATTGTTTGGCTAACGAAATAAAATTATTTTCTTCTAATAAATGAAATAGTCGACCATCCTGAATCAAGAGATTAACACAAGCAAATGTTATAATATCCTTCACACATTTTGGTACAAGTTTCTTTTCATTTGGAGATAAACTAGAGCAATGATTAATTTTTCATGGATAACTAGATAAATTGGAATTTTGTTCTTTGGCTTGGCGAGACTGTAATTGGCTTAACATGTAACCTGATTCTGTTATTGATTTATAAACTAACATCGATTTACAAGTATCACAAGTTACAAAATCCAGTTTGACATTATCAACATAGGTTTGATTAAAATTACTCCAGCATTTGACCACTTTTGTTGCTTCTTTTGGTTTTCTATAGGATATTGATAGTGCATTACCGCAATAATCGGTATGTAGCTTAACAGTAGGAAATATTTTTGAAAATGTTTTGTTTCCAGTGGATAGTCCAGATTTTGTACGACAAACATGCTCTCACCATGAAGCCAGTTAAGATGAAAATTTTAGATATCAAACAGCTTTATAATGTGTAGATATTTGAAAGAAATTAAGATGGAAAATTATCAGAACGTGACTGCGTATCGTGAACAAGAGAAAACAACGACAAAGTTTAGTAGCAATAACATCGTTTTTTATCAATTTAATTAAGAAATAAAGTTATTTCTAGTTCTATTTAATTTAAATTTCGCATACAAATCGAAATATATTCCTATCTATCGAATTTCTTATTAAATAACAATTTTTTTGTCTTCAAATAGATGAAAAGAAAATATAAAATAGATTTTGATTATATTCATTATTGCGTAGATACTTTTTTCTTCAAACATTGCACCGAGTATTGTTGAGTGCAAAAAAAAAGTAATTTCTTGTCCGTTGATTTATTCATTTTATCGAGAAATGTTAATCAATCATACCAATATTGATCTTTATTCTTTCCGATCAATCTTCTTTTTTTTCCAATCTCTCAAGTATTTATTTATAATTAAAAGTAGAATTGAGGTGAGCTATGAGACACTTTCTGTTAGATAAGAATGTAAGAGTGAAAAATCTAATAGTATCAAACAATATCTCGCCTACTTTAACAGATATCTTACAATAAATGTAGAATAAAAAATTCCCGTCATCCATTAAAAAAATATCTGAGGATATCAATTCATTAGTATCTTGAAACAATATTTATTGATAAGGTTTTCATAAAGGTTAATCTTTTGTCAAACAATAGTAAAATAAGAATAGTAAGTAGAATTTGAAATCATCTTGACAAAAAAAAAATTTTATTTTCTTTTATCTTTTATTGATTTTTTTATTCGGACAACTTTTAAAAGTTTATTTAATCATCGATCAACGTAAACAAGTAGTTAAAAAAAATTAATTCTATTTTCAATTACCGAAAAAATAAATATTACTCGATAAAAGTCCTCAGAAAAGCGTGCGGTTACTATCTACATTTGAACTCAATAAATACTTTCTGATCAGTATTCTTTTGCTACTCAATCGAAGAATATACAATTAAAAATGAACATTATCATTCTTCTGCTAATGGTTGATTCAACAATAAGTAATGAGATTTGAATTTTTTTTTTAAAACATTTATGAGAAGGAGAGCATTTTTTTCTAACAACCATTCAGTTAATGATAGAAATCTTTAATAAATATAAAAATAAATCTAATAGTTTTGGAAAAAAAGGAGTTGTAGATTTAAGGGTGATAAATAGGAGTATTATTTGAGTAAATGTCATACTCATTGCTTATCTCAATTTTATATAAAACATAATTATTTCATTGTCTATCTATAAACAATCGTATTTTCCATATTCTTTTTTATTAGGAAAACGAAGCAAAGATTTTCCTCTCTTTCTTATTTTAATTTTTCTTATATTATATAAATTGTCTCTCACTGTATTGAATTAATCACCATAGATATGGTATCGAAGATTAAGAATGCGCATAGAGGTATACGAATCAATTTTAGTAGGAAACCATCAGAAATCGATGAAACTATGACATTGTATTTTGGATCCACTTATCTTCGTATATTTCCAATAAGTTTGAGCTAAC
The DNA here is from genome assembly GCA_022393335.1 of Macrotrachela quadricornifera. NCBI lineage: Eukaryota > Metazoa > Rotifera > Eurotatoria > Philodinida > Philodinidae > Macrotrachela > Macrotrachela quadricornifera. Next base: position 16,712 of record JAJEKB010017741.1, read on the forward strand.
TTATTATTATGTCTGTTGAGAAATGCCTGAAAGTCATTGAAAAATTCTAAAATATTCTAGTTCAAAATATCGCGTTCAGCTTTCGTTCATTTGCATAGTTTTTCATGCGTATACTATGTAATATTATCGAAATTCACTTGTTTTTGAAAGTTCAAAATCATCGAAATGGGCCATACCTACCATGCACAAAAATCGGCGAATGGATCGAATCGAGAAGGATAGATATGAGACTTTCTTCATACAGTTCAATTCAGAATATATCATTTAAAAAAGTGATCTGATTTCTAGGTCTCTTTTGAAGAGGCTATATAGAATCATTGAATGTAACATTTATCTATTTTTACTCTGATTTACTAAATTATCATCAAAATATTCATATACTGTCAAGATACACAAGCGACCACATACAGGTTGCGTCGATGAGCATGAATACCAAGCTGCAAATTGCACATAGCCTATTATGAACGAATCAGATTTGTAAGAATGCAGGTTATTTTATTCTGTAATGCTTAGAGATGTAAGCAAATATGTTAGAATAGAATCTTATAACATTGAAAAGCATTCTTTGATGAGAACTGAGAGAATTTTCGAACAGCATTTAAATCTATGAGAGATAGGATCTGAATCTACCTATGTTACTTGTAGTTTATATAAAAAATGGGATAGAAGATAAAGAGATAATGTTAAACATACTTATTTCTAGCAGAGTGTATTAATGTAAAAGTAGTTTGTAATGAAAAAAATATACATATCGATTGTGATTCTTATCCTAAATTTTAACAAAGTTGAACTTATATTATCCTCACTGTATAGGTATATCGTTCAATCAACCAAAGTTTTGTTCATCTGCAACATGGAATCCTAATGGTATAACTTTTGCAGATACTAACACGTTAGGTGCACAACCCAGTAGTATATTTGTCGATATCAACAATACTGTTTATACAACCTTAGTACCAGCTAATCGTGCCCAAATATGGCTACAAGGAAGTTTAAATCTAAGCAGAAACATCTCTGCTAATCTGAATGATTCATTTAGCATTTTTGCTTCGATTACCGGTGATATTTACATTGACAATGGCAAATACAATGGTCGAATAGATAAATGGACATTAAATGCAACAGTTGGTATGACTGCAATGAATATTGATGGAATGTGTTATGATCTCTTTATTGATAGTAACGATAACCTCTACTGCTGTCTTTCTGGTTTTCATAAAGTTGTTAAAAAACTATCCAATTCTACCACAAATACTTCGATCATCGTTGCAGGCGATGGTACCATTGGAACAGCGTCAAATAAGCTTGATGGACCTCGAGGAATTTTTGTCGATCTTCAATTCAACTTATACGTAGCAGATTGTTACAACAATAGAATTCAGGTGTTTAAATTAAATCAACTGAATGGAACAACAGTAGTAGGTGCCACAGTACCAGGAACAATTGCTCTCTTCTATCCAACAGATATTGTACTTGACGCTGATGGATATCTATTTATTACTGACTGCGGCAGCCATAGAATAATTGGAGGTGGCTCACATGGATATCGATGTCTAGTTGGATGTACGGGTATGGTTGGCTCAACATCTGATAAACTAAACTGTCCATATAGTCTTAATTTCGACAGTTATGGGAACTTATTTGTCGCTGATTCAAGCAATTTTAGAATTCAAAAATTTCTTTTAGCTACAAACTCTTGTGGTAAGTTTTTATTGTTTACTGATAATACATTAATCTATCAAAGACTACGGGAAAACTAAGTACTTTTTTTCTAAATAGAATATGCTCACTTTTCTTTAGAAGATAAAGAACATTTTCAAATGAATTTAATTATTAATGGCATAAAATCGAATGATTATAAATATAAAATCAGTTTGATAAACATAATAAATGTTTTATTTAATTAGTTAATATCACATCATGCATTACAAACATATGAGTTGAAAATGATCCTATGCTACTGAATATAGTCAGTTTAATATAACCATAAAATTTATATTTTATCTGAATATCTGCATACAGCACTACAAAAGTTTCTTTGCCTGGTTCCTCTAGAAGTCGTAATTTGAGGACATCTCTTCTATTATAATGGCTAAACATATCTAGGATTATTTGCAAAATTTTAAATTCGCGCATCTTCTATCCATCGTTGTATGTTTTCATTTTTTCGGGTCACACTCACATTATTTTCTATGTGAGTTTTCAACTCTCACGTGTATCATTTCGCACTATGATTTTATATCATTGGACTTCGATTAGTTTTAAAAACAAAAATAGGAACTAAATTATATTTTAATTATTGTTTGCCTTCAAACTCTGGACATTTACGAAATATCAGTTTTGATAACTATTTAGTTTTATTTTGTTGAATTATCAAAAGAGTTTTGATTATCTTCTGTGTTCATAAATGAATTGATCTCGAATTTAAATATTAGATTTTATTTTGAAGACTGATTATTTATGATTTTCATATGTTAATGATATTAGAATTTTCAGATTTTGTCTAAATTAACTGGTTGATTTAATTATCGTTGACTCGTATTTTAGCTTTTATATGAAATAGCTGCTGGTGCAATTCCTACGGAATTAAAATGTAAAACGCGATATAACTGCCAGTGCTGATCATAGGTAGATAAAACTTGCTTCTAAGCTTGTAAGTAATACCTCTCTTTTTGCATAGACAGCATCCTTAATTGTAAGACTATATCTCAACAATCAGCTCTATTCTAAAATCGTAATTTAATTAATTAATTGTATTATTCTGTCTGTGTTGGTCCACTGTCAGAGGGCTCAATATTTAAGAAAATTTCGGAATTTAATTGTGAATTAAAGTAAATATCTAAAAATTTCATCAACACACTATAAATCCTTTTGATTTCTATTGATGGTTTTTTAGAAAACTAAAAGAAAAAATGTATAAAAAGCTTCTACTTTTTGTTATATTGGAGATAAGAGCTATTTTAAATTTACCTTCGTGCACGAAAATACTAAAAATTAGATTTTAAAGATGTAGCGTTAAATTCTCGACTGAAGACGTCAGAAATGACAAGCTAATTATCGAAAGCAAGTTTTTTTTTGTATAAAAACGGACTTATCAATATAATATTACTATAGCAAAGTCATTCGCTTCGTATTCGGAAATTGTCGTAAAGAATCATCAGTGAACACTTAGACGATAAGTTATTCAAGTAGAAAAACATTACAAAATCCCGTTTATCTTTGCTTTTTCCCCTTTAAAAAGAAATTGATTAGGACAAGCCAAAAAAACATTTGTTTTTTTTCAAAAAAAATCAAGTTTTGTATGAATCGTTAAATGGAAAATAAATAAGAAATAGATAGATTAAAAATATTTTGTTTACTTCCAATACAACGGTAACCAGTAATATTTTACATATCGTATTTTTTCAGTTTTTTAAAAGCTTATCAGAACAAAATGATAGGACTTTTTGATGCATTTGCTCCAGAGAATTCAATCAACAGATTTTAACATTCATTTCTATAAACAATCTTAAAGGTGAGGATGACTATCTTAAGACCCATCCTCACAATATTTAAATGTTTGTGTAGGAAATATTTTACATAAATCACTTCTTTTTAAAGAAAAAACTCTTTGAAATAGAATCGTCATAAAAATACTATGATATCTTCATTTACTTAGCTACAATAGGATGTTATTAGTGATTAGAAACATAATTTAAAAAAAAAACAGAGTTTGAGATTAACTATGCATGTATTAATAGTGTTCAATTTCATTCTATGATAAAAATCACAATATGAACACTCTTTTTTCAGTTTTCAATCTTCTAACTATAATTCATGAAATAATAGACACAAGAATTCTTTTTATTATAGGAATTTCGTATAATCAACCCAAATTTTCTCCGTGTGCAACATGGAATCCTAATGCTATAACTTTTGCAAACAATAGCCTAGTTGGCGCATATCCTTATGACATTTTTATTAATATCCATAATACTGTTTTCGTGGCTGAAACACTCTTCAATCGTATTGAAATATGGCCAGATGGAAGTATTACTCCAACAAGAAATATATCTACTGGATTGAATAATCCACAAGCTGTCTTTGCCACAATTAATGATGATATTTATATTGATAATAGCAAATACAATAATCGAATAGATAAATGGACATTGAATGCAACAAATAGTATCACTGCCATGTATGTCAGTGGCAGTTGTTATAGTCTTTTTATCGATATCAACGATAATCTCTACTGTTGTATGAGAAATCTTCATATAGTCATTACAAAATCATTTAATAACAATGCAAGTACTTCAACTATTATTGCTGGAAATGGTTCTTTTGGATCCGCATCAAATATGCTCAATGCTCCTCGAGGAATCTTCGTTGATCTTAATTTCAGCTTGTATGTAGCAGATTGTGGAAACAATAGAGTTCAACTATTTCAGTCAGGTTCTTTATATGGAATAACGATAGCAGGAGCTGGAGTAAATAATACAATTACACTCAATTGTCCCACAGGAATTATAATCGATGGTGATGGATATCTGTTTATAACAGATTTCGGCAATCATCGCGTAATTGGACAAGGCCCTAATGGTTTTCGATGTATAGTTGGATGTACGGGAATTAATGGCTCAGCGTCTAATCAATTAACTTATCCTTGGAATCTTAATTTTGATAGTTATGGCAATATTTTTGTTATTGATCTAGGAAATTCTCGTATTCAAAAATTTTTTTCCATAAATAATTCTTGTGGTAAGTCATAGTAAATAATTAGTAAAACTATCTATCTCAAAAAAAGTTATATCACATTTACTTTTAATAAAGTTTTTTTCGTAAAATAAAAATAGTGGGAAACAATATTTTTATAATTATGAACATGAAATTTGTAACATTTGTTATTGTATAGAAGAAACAACAACTTCTGAAAATATACAAACATCAATGATGAATATAAGTAATATTATTTTTCATTTTTTTCTTATTTTATTTATTCTGAATAATCTTTATGTATAGTAACAAGTATTAATACAATTTCTTCTCACAATGGTATGTAATAATTATCGAATAAATTCATAAAAATAAATGAAATTGATAGAAGGAAAAAAGATAAATATTTAAATGATACTTTTTTATTTAATAACATATTTTATTATTATAAAGGTGGACACACATATTATTCTTTTATTCCATCTATTTGTCCCACCTCAAAATATATTGGTATTAATTGTAATATTTCATCTACAACATGTGATATGCATGATCCATGTCAAAATAATGGTACATGTATAAATAATGATACGATTATTTATCCTGGTTATATCTGTTTATGTCCATTAAATTTTAATGGTACAGAATGTCAATATGATAATCGACCTTGTCAATCAAATACTTGTTGGAATAATGGTATACATATATATTATTTTTTATGATAAAGAGAAAAAAAATACTAATTTATTTCTTTTATAGGTACATGTTATGAAATATCAAATAGAACATTTGTGTGTAATTGTGATCTAGGTTGGAAAGGTATTTATTGTGAATTAAAAATTAATTATTGTGAAAATGTAGAATGTTTAAATAAAGGTATATGTAAACCATTATTACTTAATTATACATGTCAATGTCTTGGTGATAGTTATTCTGGTCGACATTGTGAAATAATATCAAATAAAATAATTTTTTTTCAAGCAATTTCAAAATCTTTTGCTTATATTGCAATTCTTGCTATTTTAACTGTTGTAATGTTTATTATAATAATGGATTTATTGAAATATTTCTTTAATATTGATCCAATATCGAAAGAATTAAAACAAATTCAATTGAAAAAAAAATTAAATAAAAACAAACATCCTGTTATTTTAAGATTTATTTATGTCAATTCTCCACGAGTACAATCATCTGAAATAATGATTTCGACAATTGAGGAAACAATTGTTTAACAGTTGAGAATTTTATTTTTATTCTTATCAAATGGCAAGATATGTTTATATATTTTTCAATGTATGATTATTGTCTATTTTTGCTTTTTTTTTAATCAATGAAATAAAAGTCTTAGATGATAACATAGAGTTGTTGAACTTCCAGTCACCTATGTTATCATAACAGCAAGACAAAATTTATTTTAGAAATATGTTTTGAACTTTTCCTAAAATAAATCTAATTAAATCTATGCAATACATGAATGGATTTCTATAAGTTCATTCTCTTATATAAATTAATCTCTGTGAAATTATTCTCAGGTGAATCAATTCCATAGTCAAATCCGACTCTCGGCAGTTAACGAGGTATTATGAAAACTCACTGATAAGCTGGAATTAAGATTAACCCTGAGGATGCTACACTGAAATATAGTTACAAATTCATAATACATAATGATGATTGGTAATAGATTAAACAGCACACAGTGCAATTACAAATACACAAAGTATTTTGTGTTCGCGCAAGACCCCATGTGAAAAAAAACACAGAAAAAATCAAATTTTAATCTGTTATTACCGGATAGTCGATTCTATTGTATTGTTCCCTGTCTTGAGATTTTTATTCATGAGTACGTCATAATCGATTTTAACTTATTATTACCTGTTCATCGATTTTAATTCATTACTACTTTTTAAACGATTCTAATCAATTATTACCTGTAACCTATATTAATCCATTATTACCTGCTAATCGATTTTAATCCATTAACCGCTGTAATCGATTTTATTCGATTATTACCGGCAAATCGATTATTAATCGTGAAGATAAGTGCTTGTCTCGAGGTTCGAACGTATCTAATTTTCTTGATTATTATTTGCAGAAACTATAAAGTTACCACTAAGCTGCAACCCCATAACCCGAGTAAAGTTGGAACTCTTACTTAAATTGATTCAAAGTAGCAGTGGCGCAATTACAAAAATCGATTAAAATGAGAATTCTAATCAGATTTCCTAGTTTTTAATCGATTACAATTGATTAAAACCAATATAATCCATTAATAATAATTAAAGATCAAGAAACTTTAATATCTATGTAAAAACAACGACAAAAATATCTGATTATGATAGATTTTTGTTTGATAAAAAATCGATTAAAATGGCACGTTTTAAATCAGATTTCATAGTTTTCATCGATTATAATTGATTATTCTACGTTTAATCGATTTTTATCCTGATAGCTGAAAAACGCGTTTTTCTCGGGTTTTGACTTAGAAATCGTAGTTTTTAATCGGTTTTTCAGATTCTTTGCGCCGGCAAATAGGTAGTACAATGCTAGACCACTGTCTGCCACATGTGCCACACTTCATGAGATGACACCACTTGGTACTTATTCATTCTTCCACTATGCTGATTATAATCGATTTTGTCGGATCGAAATCGATTTTAATTGACTAGAGAGAAAATCGATTATTCTCATTTCTTTGAAAAAAATCGATTTTAATTGATTAAAGCAAAAATCGATTAAAATCAATTTGATTTTTAATCGATTATTCTGATTTCTTTGAAAAAAATCGATTTTAATTGGTTTTTTTGATCAAAATCGTTTTTAATTGATTTATTTTTAAAATTTAATCAAAAAGTATAATGTTTAATCGATTTTTTTGATTTTGTTTTTACATGGGATATCGATCTTACGCACCCGTTCTGCTTTCACTCGACAATAATCACAATATTTCATAAAAATCATTTCATTTTACACAAGCTTGTAGTTATACGAACATTGATTAAATATTTCGTACAATATTTGAAAAAATACCATAATATTAAATTTCTGACCGAGAAAATCTAAAGTACAACGATACAATGCCTTACTACAGGGCAAGATGATTTCAACACTCACGTCGTTCTCCGCTACATCTAAAGATTTGTTTGTTTCACAATACTACCCAAGATACATCCTGCGTATTAATCCTTTGGAGACAGGATTTTTTTTCTATGTATTTCATCATAAATCATTCTGAAGTTCTATTCAGTATTGTTAATAAGCAACTGTCTCTAGTGCACCGTTTATGTTACCAATATATTAGTTTACTGACATCTTCGAATACATATAATGGCACGAAAGTTTTTTTCGTTGTCCAATCAATAGACTTCTTTCTTTCTTTCTTTCACTTTTGCTAAAATTTCTTTTCTCTTCTCTTTAATCGTGATTATTTTATTATTTACTTTCTCCTTCTTTTTTTTTCATTTTTGTGTACGTTGGCGCGAGCTGTTTTTTCTCCCGTGTCCTTGTTTGATTCATTTATGTATAGAAGCATGCAGCATTTCTTTTGCTCTTTAGTCGGTGTCACTTTAAATCGAAAGCCACATCAAAGACGATTATCGTTCTTTTGGTAACAAAAAAAAAATTTATTTGATTTTTATTTGAAATACTTTTTTCTTCATCTTAAAACGCTTAATAATCTATATTTGATTTTAAAAGACATTAAAAGTGTATCGAAAACACTTAAATAAAGTCTTATACTAGGAACAGGAAAAAATTCTTTGAGAACAATTAGAAATGAGTAAAAAAGCAATAGGTATTGATTTGGGAACAGTATATTCATGTGTGGCTATATTTCAAAATGGAAAAGTTCAAATTATACCTAATGAACAAGGCGATCGAATTACCCCGTCATATGTTGCATTCACTGATAATGGACGTTTAATTGGTGATCCAGCTAAAAGTCAAGCAGCTCGAAATCCAGATAATACAATATTTGATATTAAACGAATTATTGGTCGTAAATATAATGATCCAACTATACAATACGGTATGAAACATTGGCCATTTAAAGTCATTGATGATAATGGTAAACCAAAAATTCAAATTAAATATAAAAATAAAGTAAAATTATTTACACCTGAAGAAATATCTTCAATGATATTAACAAAAATGAAACAAATAGCAGAAGCTTATCTTAATGAAAAAATTTCTGATGCTGTTATTACTGTTCCAGCTTATTTTAATAATTCACAACGTCGAGCAACAAAAGATGCTGCTGCTATTGCTGGTCTTAATGTATTACGTATCATTAATAAATCAACAGCAGCTGCTGTTGCTTATGGTTTAGATCAAAAAGTTTCAGCTGAACAAAATGTATTAATTTTTGATTTGGGTGGTGGTACTTTAAATGTATCAATTTTAACTATTGAAGAAGGAATTTTTGAAGTTAAATCAACAGGCGGTAAGATAATTTTTAAAGATTTTTTTTTTCATCTATTTGTTTTTAGGTGATACACATCTGGGTGGTGAAGATTTTAATAATCGAATGGTTGCACATTTTGTTCAAGAATTTAAACGTAAACATGGGAAAGATTTACAATATAATAAACGTGCTCTTCAACGATTACATACTGCTTGTGAACGTGCTAAAGTAGAAATAAATAGTTGTACATTATTTTTAAAAATAAATTCTTTTTCTTTTTTTTAGTGTGCATTATCATCATTAGCACAAGCATCAATTGAAATCGATTCTTTACATGAAGGTATTGATTTTTATTCAACAATAACTCGAACTCGTTTTGAAGAACTTAATACGGATTTATTCTGTTCAACACTTGTATCAGTTGAAAAAGCTTTACGTCATGCAAAAATGGATAAATCAAAAATTCATGAAATTGTTCTTGCTGGTGGTTCAACACGTATACCAAAAATACAAAAACTTTTACAAGATTTATTTAATGGGAAAGAATTAAATAGATCAATTAATCCAGATGAAGCTGCTGCATATGGTGCTGCTATTCAAGCTGCTATATTAACAGATGATCCATCTAAAGATGTTGAAGATATATTTTTACTTGATGTTACACCATTTTCATTGGTAAGGTTATTGAAAAGAAAAAATTCTTTTCTAATTTCTATTTTTTTAAGGGTATTGAAATTGGTGGCGGTTTTATGTCAGCTCTAATTAAACGTAATACAACAATACCAATAAAAAAAACACAAACATTTACAACATATTTAGATAATCAACTTGGTATAGCTCTAAAAGTATTTGAAGGTGAACATAAAATGGTAAAAGACAATCGTTTATTAGGAGAATTTGAATTATCAGGAATTCCACCAGTACCACGTGGTGTACCACAAATTGAAGTTACATTTGATATTGATGCAAATAATATATTAAATGTATCAGTTTTGGATAAAAATTTTACAAAAGAAAATAAAATTACCGTTACAAATGATAAAGAACATTTATCAAAAGATGATATTGAACGTATGATTGCTGATGCTGAAAAATTTAAAAAAGAAGATGATATACAACGTGATCGTATTGCAGCTAAGAATTCACTTGAATCATATTGTTTTAATATGAAAACAACAATTAATGATGGCAAAGTAGCATATAAAAATGATGCTGATAAGAAGAAAATTACTGATACTATTGAGAACGCATTAAAATGGATGGAAATGAATCAAGTAAGATGAATTTAATGTTTTTTTTTTGTCTTATTTTAGTTATATTCTCTTAGTTTGCTGAAAAAGAAGAATTCGAAAATAAATTGAAAGAAATTGAAAGTATCCATTTATCAATAACGATGAAACCTCATTCAAGTACAAATGGTGTTAAAAGAACGTCAAGAGGATCTCATGGTAGTTCAAAAGGTAAGTGATCTCGATTTCGAACCATCGAATATTTGTTTATGTAAACATTTTCATCAAGTTTTTGTCCTAAGATTCTTTCTGATATATTTCAATAAAATCCAATCTTTCTATTTCCTTACGAAAAGTTTTTATAGCGTCGTACTACTTTGATGCTGTGTATATAAATTTTAAAATTGTTTATTTTTCTCCTTTCTATTCATTGTTTTATATTTATTCCTTTTGTCTAGTAGTTACTACACACAACGGTAATGTCATCAAGAATGAAGTAATGAGTAAGTCAATTTCAATATTTTATTCACTTTTGCTCTCACGAGGAAACTATCTCAGTTGTTTCCGCCCGTTTTTCTCCGTTCATATAACTAGTAGATGAAGAACATCGAAGTGTCTAGGTTCACCATCCAAACCGGCTGTAACAACGCCTTAAATGGTGAAAAAAAAGCGGCTCGTACAAAAGCCCTATTCTAACGATGTACCATCCCGACTATGTGATTCTATACTATTTAAGGATAAAGTTGCTCTTATCGAGAAAGAGTACTCCGATAGCACTAAACGATCGAATATGATTATTCTTTGCCATCGTAAAACTATTAATTTCTTATATGAACTTTTTCCAGTCATCATATAATTATAGAATTATTAGTTAGAGTATTCAGTCTGTTCGAAGGCCTCGGTTCTTCACTTGCATGTGCCTCTTCTATGATACATTTAGAAAAATATGCTTGCTTTAATAAGAATAAATAGAATATTTGAAAAGGAAACAATACTTAGAATTCATTTGTAATGTTAAACTCAACCTAAATAGTACCAAAGAGTAGGATCTATTCTCTAAGTATATAGTACTTTTCTACGAGGAAAGTGACGAAAGAAGAGTGTGCTAAAAGTATGCTTTTCACGATTGCTTGAGAAACGAGATCGTATTGATCATCGCATGATGTGAAATGAAGATGGATTCAAAGGATATGTTGAGGATGCACATTAATAAAAAAAAAACATATGAGAACGATATGAAATGCATTTCGAGAGGAAGGTAGCCTCATTATAATGATAGATAAAAATCAACCAGAAGTGTTGCTAAAAGATCATCTGACGATGTCTACTCATGCGCTTAAGTGTTTTTTATAATTCGGTGTAAAAATGCTCCAAAACAATAGGACAACAGTAATCGTAACGGTAATCGTTTTGCTCCGTTTAAGGCCATTTACGGTGTTGTTTCTTTCACATGAGTGGCACACAACTTAAATAGATTTGTGCCGCTGACGATTTATGTATAAAAGATCGAAAGAAAAAACGTCAACAGTGAAAAATGCTGAAAGCAAACATATCAAAAGAGCTATTGATGCAATTTCTGCACACATTATACATCTACAAGCGTAACGTATGAATGCTGTAGAGACGTGAATGAGGGTGAGGGCGTGATGAAACTGAATTAATAGCACTTTCGATATTTTTTATTTTCAAAGTTTTTTCTTTTAGTCTTTTTTTATACCATTCGTGCCGATGGGTTTATCCCAAAGAGTTATACGATTTTTCCTAGCGAAAGATCTGAAAAATAGAAAATTGTACAACTCAGTAAAAACTCGATATAGACACTTGAAATTTTCAGCAAAGCTAGCTCACATCAAGTGTTGACCATGCTAAAGATTTCAAGTCAATTAGATAATTATTTTCGAATTCGAATCAGTCTTAGTTTGCTTGGAGAGACATAAGTTTTGTACCTAATATTTATGCAACTTTCGTGACGCTTTTTCAAATTAGAGAATTCATCATAGTGTAATGTAGTTAGCTGATAATTCTTCTGAATAAATGTTATCTCCTTTTTACCATGTAGAGATCTTTCATATTAGAAATATGTTTTTTTTATCATGAAAACTTTTCGAAACATAAGGTAATAAATAAAACCACGACGACCAAAATTAATAATATACTGCAGATCCTATTAACTGTACACTATAGACGAAAAATAATCAAATTTAAACAAAACAAAATACTAAATATCAATGCTTATGTTAGCCATAAAAAAAAAAGAGAAAACGCAGAACTTGTTCACAGAAACTATATTTTCCAAAAAGTATATATTTCAAGTGTCTATATCGATTTTTTACTGAACTGTACAATTTTCTATTGTCTAGTTCTTTCACTAGGAAAAATCGTTATAACTGTTTGGGATAAGATCATCAGCCCAAATTCATTTAGATTATGTATCGGCTTGATGTCCTCTGCCGACTAGTATATGAACGGAGGAAAACGGGCGTGAACATCTAGGAAAATTTTCTTGTCAGCTTCCTAAATGTTATCCGTATCCTGACAGATAGACTTTTGATTTTATGTTTCAGCGACCAGTCGTTTCTATAATGCATGTCGGAATAATGATATCGATTTTATTAAACATTGTTTACAAACAATGTCAATTGAAGAAGTTAATCAAATAGAATCAAATGGATCCACTGCACTTCATGTAGCTGCATTTGAAGGACATGAAGAGATTGTTGAGTTATTACTACAAAAAGGTGCATCTCATGCTGTAAAAGATAAAAATAATTCCACTCCAATCGATCAAGCTAAAACTGATAAAATAAAACAAATGATTCGTCATCGAATGAGTATAATTCGTTTCTTCAATGATTCTATCGAGTGGATTATTTCGACAAATGATACAGATTATAGAGTATATCAATATTGGTCAAAATTAGAAACTTATGGCAGAGACTCTGAATTCCTCAACTTAGCTGCTTATATAAAAGAAAACTATGTGGAAAGATATTTAAAAAATATTAATGATATTCTTATAACACAAAAATATTTTGATACGGGAATTAGCAAGAACGATCCTATTTATTTATTAAAAGCATGTACAGCTGATACTGGTTTTTATGCTACGCTTAATCTTCATCTATCACAATTACATCTTGAAAATCTGATTAGCAACGAAAATCTTAGTCTAGTATATTATATTGGTATTATTGCTGGACATTCAAAATTAGAAAGATTATCATATACTGGAATAGCATACCGTAGTATGATCATTACTCATGAGGATCTTAAACGATGCAAAATAGGTACACAAATTTTAACTAAAACATTTTCATTAACATCAAAACAATTAAGTACAGCATTAGAATCTCTTTATAACAATTGCAACAATAAAGACGATCGATTCAGTACAATATGTCAATATGACATACGTAATCGAAGAACTGCATTGGATGTTCAATGTGTATCATCGTTTAAAGGTGCAAAAGAAGTATTAATTCTTCCATATTCAAAATTTAAAATAACTTCTATTAAATTAAATAAGAACAGATCACCTCAAGTTGAAATAAAGCTAGAACAACGTGAACTGTGGTAGACCAAACTATTCACTGAAAATTTTATTTTTTTATCTATAAAATTTATTACTATTTTATCCATTATACAAGGAATAAATATGAGGTATCTAATTCGACTTATAATATAAAATTGATCTTCAAAAGTTCTACGTCATTTATAAAATAACTAGCAAACTAATATATATATATTTATACTGACTTATATTATTTATTATAAATTTTAGATATGGAGACTACTGTAAATTTATAGAAAAACTACAAATATAAATATTTTTATTTATAATTATTTATGAAAGTGACAAATCACCAGGATCTTGTCAGATTAGGAAAAGAAGAATGATTTTTTTTTTCATTTATCATTTTTTCGTAACTTTAAAACCTTTATAATTCTAATAGTGTGGTTTCATAATTGAAACTTAAGCACTGAGCTATAAACAACAATAATGCTTCTCATTACTGGTTTTTTCTAACAGCACCACAAAGCAGCAACATATACTCATGATTCTGTACACAATATGCAGACTTTCTTTTTACAGTTCGATGTTACTTGACACATTAATGCAACATTCATTTTTACAAGTAGGAAAATAATGAGAAGTATTTCTCAATCATCGCTTGTCTAATGAATTGAACGTGAAGAACAACGACAATAAATGGTACATGCGAAACTATGCATACACATAGGGCGGTTGCATAAGTGGAGGTGAGAATGGAAATACGAACAGATGGCGGATTTTTCAGTGAGAATGGAAGTATGAGCAAGAGTTCAGTGCTGTTGTTTGAACCTTGAATGTGATGGTGACAGTATAAACACTCAAGAAGGTTTTTCGGAGGCGTGGAATCATGGAAGACTTGCTGAGTAATGCTAACAAATCCAATCACTGGCAGGTACCCTGTTTTTAAACAAATGTGCTGGCAGAATCAATTGTCATTTCCCTAGTCTCAATCCTGTTCATTTCTCGAGAATTTCTTAAGATGGACAAGATCCTATTCAGGATCTTACTATGCAATTTTTCTGAACAGAAAGAACAGGATTCTATCGCAATTCATTCTCTATCCTACTATAGATTCTGACAAGACTTTCATGGGTTTCCATCAAGTTTTAGATCAAATATTCATATAAAGATTCTTCCAGGATTTAGAAGCACATCCAACGATGATCTTGGTGAGAAAATGACATGATCAGCTACAATTTAAAACTAATTCATTCTACTAAGCTTCGATCAGGATCGTGCTGAGAACTGTTCAAAAATGAAATTTATCATATTTAGTAAGGCTATAACTAAATATTGTTTCTTTTTGAAGAATACTTCTGGTGTCGTAATTCTAATGGCTGCTTCTAACATTGAGTCAGAATTCCTTCGAGTTTCTGTTAAGATGGATTTTTGAACCGAGAATTTCGTCTTAATTATTTTTTACAATTATTTCTCGATTATTCATTTGTTGAGAATACGCCATTCTCGACCAATGATCGAGAGAGGACCACCATTAAGCAGTCCGATGGAGATCCGTTCACTTCGAGGATGGACAGATCCTACGATCTGATATCCGTGAATTTTCAACGTGGCAATAATTAAATCGAGAAACATATGAATTACATGTTTCCGAGAAAAAAATTCAAAACTTGCCATATGGTAGATTTGAACCATGCTTTCAGAATGTGTCGCATGTGTCATGCAAGAATGTGTCGCACTTTCAATGAAAGAAATATGTCGCAACGAGTACCTCGTTTCGCACTTGAATGTGTTGTACATTGTGTTACAAAACGCAACACATGCCACACATTTTATTTTAGTGTGTAGATAATACATTGCAGATAAACTTCTGATCGAAAACAAGTCAAAAGAGTGTTTTCTCTTCACTTTCTTCTGATAAATGTGGCGGGTCCCACCAGTGGGACCTACCGCCGTGAAAGGGTTCAAAAAAAATAAAAAGGTGCGTTTTATAATATTTTTTAAGATTTTTCAATTAGCTTCCTTGAATTTTTCATTTTAGAAAATTGTTTCAAAAATTATTAATATATAGTTGTATAGCAATATCCTCCTATGAAAATATTATTTCCAATCCTGTACTTAGTCACACAAGAGTTGTATAAAAGGCCGTGCCTGTGAAATTTCGGTTGATAACTCATTTGACTAAAACACAGAGTACATTCACAACATAATGTTTCGATATTTTTAAATCTTTTAAAGATTTTTTTTTATTTTCTGATTTTTCAACTTTTTATATTTTTAAAAATGTTTGTAATTCAAAATAAAAATGTCAATAGAAGAAAAATCTCAGCTAAGTAGCCTCTTTCAGCAGGTACCACATAGTTATGCTATTACCATGATTATACTTTGATCACTAATTGTGAATATTGCGAGGCAGTTATGCATGACTGCGCGCAACTACAATATTCTGATCACTGTTGCATGTAACTGTATCGTAGGTGTTTCCAATTATGAGTCATAATGTAATTGCAATGTCATTATAATTGAAGACACAAATATTTTTTACGCCCTATTTTGTCGGTAATATTTATTTCGCCAGTTTTGTGTCACTGTTCCTCTTTTAGACTTTTTTTCGTTCTATCAAATCAATACATACCTACAAATTGTATGTGTTATAAAAATGTAAGTTCATATTTTATTACTCTTTCGTTTTGCGAAATGTATACAAGGCCAAGGGGAAAGTAACTGATTTTTTGATTGCCTGTTGATTGCTAATGATTGCCAATGATTGCAATCAACTTCTTGGATAGAAAAATAGTGATTTGAAGGTTTTATCGTAGTTATAAGTTTTTGGTATTAAATTACCAAAGTGCTTCATTCGCTCAAACTAACAAATTCTTAAAGAAAAAGTGAATATACCAACAAGAAAAATAAAATAAATTTCTCTGAAATTTTTGGTAAGTAAAGAGAAAAATAACAGACGTTTTTAATGCTAATTGAAACAAGTTTCAGCGATTGATTTAATAAAACAAACAGAACTCATGAACATAAGATGCAAAAAGAAATGAGAGAGAAATTAACCTCATTCATTACGAGTCATGACATGTTTTAAACGACTTGAAGACAAATTTGACTTATCTTTTGGCAGAAGCCAAGCTGCTATTTGTTTGTGTAAGTATTTTTTTACAACGTTAATGTCCACAACAAAATATGAGTTAATTAGAGTAGGACTAATCGAATCAAATACTCGCATCCCTTAAAATGTTGACGAGATCATTAGAAAGATTCTCGTAATTGTTATCACCGTTATCTGGGTCTTCATAACAAACATCATTCTCGGTAATCTCTTCCTCTTCATCAGAATTGCCACTGCATGAATCCGAATCGAAATCGAGACGATTGAGACATTTTTTTTCTAATGATAAGAATTAATCTTGTTTGCAAACATTCATATCAACTATTAAACGATACAAATCGGAATACGCACATAGAACAGTATTTTCAATCGCTTCCAGTGAAAGCGATACAATATAAGATGACAAGATCGATATTTCTTGAGAATTGATTATTTATGATGACGTGGAAATAAAAACTCTGCATTTGCACCATTGTTCACCGTAAAAAAATAGGAACTTTACCGAACCGTTTTTTGAGGTTCGGTAATGTTCCTATTTTTTTAACAGTGTTGTTATTTCAACATTTTACAGAATTTAAAAAAAGATAATTTTTTTACTCGTTGAATAAATTCATAAATACTAAAATTAATTATAGGCGAAAAAGTTTCAGACATGGCATGGCACAAATGAAATGTATTTTCACAGAATTGAGAGTTAAATATTGATTCATTCAGGCGTTGTGGTGGTGAATGATGTTGAATTACGAGTATACCAAGTTAAATGAGCGTGTGACTATTTATTTCCATCGAAAATAACGATGGAAGAATAATGAAATATTCTTGTTTTGTTTTTTTCTTCTGGTGATTTTGTACATATAGATGAATATTTAGAAATAGGCATTTTAATGGACAAAATTTACTAAATAAAAGGCTTGTTTAAACTTAACTTGAAAAGATAAAAATATATAGGAAAAATGGAATATTCCAAAGTTCTCTTCGTTCTGCCCTGTATTTACACTAGAGAATGAATACGAGACAACAGAACAGAAAGAAAATCTAGATTATAAAGAAATTATCTTTTATTCATTATATTTCTCTCTAATTTTTTCCGTTCAAAGGATTTCTATTGCACTGATATAGTTTATTGTGACTCGAGAATTAAATAATAAGCATTTTTGTTGCTGCTCTAAAACGCTGTATTCGATGATTATCAATGATTGCCATTGATTGGTAATAGTTGTCATTAATTGTCAATGATTGTAAATGATTACTAATGATTGCTTTGATTGCAATCAGTTATCTCTCCCTTGTACAAGGCTCTTTTTTTCTATTTTTGTTTATCTATAAATAACTATTGTATCTTTTATTTTAGGTTTATGATTTGCGCGTATATGATAAAAATAAATGAGTAAATATATTTTTTAGATGGATAAAACATCGAATGAGACTCGCATTCTCATTCGAAATAAGTCAATACCAAAAAAACATACCATTTACTTTTTGCTACTTATTTCGCCTATAGCTTGGTTCAAATGCTTTGGACTCATATTTTATCGTACTCGAGCACGAACACTTTCAATTGCTCTTCTTCAATATGCCGTTCTTCTACTTGTAATTCTTCTTATAGGAGTTTCCGCTTATTTGTTTTACTCACTGACAGGTGATTCGGGTCAATATATTCTCTATCTGTCCAATGTTGCATCCAATATGACATCAATGGCTGAAGGTAGACACCAATTCAACGAACTGATCTGGCGTACTGTAGTGAAGACATTCTTTCTTGGTATTATCTTTGGTCTTATCCAAGCATGTAATTTTTTCTTAGCTGCTCAGTGGCGTCAACGACTTTGTGATCGTTTTCAAGAATTGTTGTTCAGGTCACCTAATAGTTGTGTATTGTATGACATGGCAAAGATGGATGAAGATATGCCCAAAGTGATTACTAATGATGTGAAACAGTTTACGAGTAGTTTTGCCA
Organism: Macrotrachela quadricornifera; assembly: GCA_022393335.1. NCBI lineage: Eukaryota > Metazoa > Rotifera > Eurotatoria > Philodinida > Philodinidae > Macrotrachela > Macrotrachela quadricornifera. Next base: position 35,618 of record JAJEKB010017741.1, read on the forward strand.
CTGTACTTTTCGGATCTATGTTCTTCATGAGCACTTTGTCTATATGTGCTTTGATTATTACTACCTGCGTGTTTATCGTACGTCTAACGAATGGAGATGCAAGTGGAGTTCTTATTTGTTTCGTGGCATTCATCTTTTGTGTATTGCTTACATTACCAAGTGCGCAATTTTACAATTCAAACCTTGTACAACAGGTAAGATCAAATCTTTTTACGATTCATTAGATGTAGGAAGGAGAATGCTTTTAACAGCTGGATCTTGAAATTTAGATTTGTTTGTTTATAATATTTTTTGTAGAACTCATCTATATTTTTGAAGAAAATGATGAGTGTAAATTTTAAGTCGAAGTTTCGTGGCTCCATCCCCTCTACTACAAACAGCTCCCTATTGTAGGTAGATGCAGCATAATAAATGGTTACCATGTTCGTTTGTTTGAGTGAAATTGTTCATTATATACTTATCAAATCATTTATATTAGTTAACATTTTCTCATAATCAATTATAATGTATAATATAAATGGTATTTCTAATAATGAAAGAAAAAAAAGAAATAAAAATTTCTTATTATCTTATTATTGACTGGTAAGAGTACGAAATTTTTCTTGATACTTGAATAGTACCTTATCAAATAAAATAGAGAACGTGTACGTCGATGTCGCGAATGAAAGCAATCAAAATAATAACGAAGAGCTGTCATAAAGATACAATCAGATTAATTTAGATTCTTGAATTTAATGAAAGACAATTTTTTTCATTACGTTAGTTATTATAAAAATAAAATAACAATAAATTAAGAAAAAGGATAAAAATAACAGAGTACCAGTAAAAGCAATTAGAAATAAATGTTTTGTTCGAAATTCGAACAAAAATAGGAGAGATCATTTCTCTGACGATCAATTGATCTGAAAGCAACTATTGTCTATTAAATATTCACGTAACATATTTTATATTAACATAATTAAACTGAAGAAGATATGTGAGTTCCACATTATAGCTTCAAAGGAGTTGTGGTGACAAGCTTTCCTAGTGATGTAGTAGAGTCAAAACTTCTAGATATTTACCTATTTATTTTGCATTTTCATACAATCTGTCAGTAAAAAGATGATTATCTTCTCATTCTTAAGATTTCTTTAAACATTTTTTTAAATTTTTAGTCTAAGCTGAAAGGTCGTCTTCGTGGATACATGCAACGTATTCAAACCAATGCCGAATGTATTGTACTCTATGTAAGTCAGTTGGTAGAACTCAAATATGTCGAACAACTAATGTTAAGTGTTCGTAACTCCATGTTGAACGGATCGATTGCTTTCGGATTGATCAATTTTCCTATACAGCTCTTACGTGAATAAAAGAAATTCTCATAAATATGTGTTGCTAATATAGTTTACGAATCTTTTTTTTATAGTTGCTCTTATCGGAGTGTGCACATTCACTATGCCCTCTGTTGTATTCTTCTTCATTCGAAGTACACCAACTTCGAAAGGAGCACAACGCGTTTTGAGTAAGTATAGAAATTACAGAAAGAGTTTCATTTATATACTATTATTCTATAGCTGCTACTCCATTTTTTTCCCTCTTGATCAGTCTTCTCAATCAGCTTACGTTAATAACGGAATTCGCCTTAGTCACTGTTACAATGGGTGATTCTTTATGGACGATGCTCAATCACCTGGAAAAATTGACAGAACAACATCAAAGACGCATCACATACGAACAAGAGAGCGGCATCAGACAAGAAAATGCAAATATTCTTGTCCTTCATCATTTGAATATCCCTGTACCAGGTAAAAGTTTTTTTCTTATTATAACAGGTCTGCACAAAATTTTTTACATCGATCAGATGTCGCAAGCGCTTCATTACTACAAAGCAATGTAAATCTGGAGGTTACACGTGGTCAGTGCGTTCTCATTTTCGGACCCAGTGGATGTGGAAAAACATCATTATTTCGCATTTGTGCTGGTCTTCAACCCATTGATGCCAAACAGATCATACTACCAGAACGACGTCATCTTCTGTTTATTCCACAACGACCATATCTGCCTATTGGCAGTCTACGTTTTCAAGCTCTTTTTCTTTTAGAAGAACAGAGCAACATTAGTGATAAAGATATCTTTCAATTGTTTCAATCAGTTAATCTTGAGTATTTACTAGAAAAACATGCACTGGATACAGTAAGTAATAGTAGGACTAACTACTTTGTTGATCGATATCTATTTCTTTCTAAGGTTATTGACTGGCCAATGATACTTTCTTTGGGTGAACAACAACGTTTATCCTTTGTTCGTTTACTAGCTTTCTTTACTCTGATGCCAAACAAGGAACAATTGATCCAGGAAACTTTGGTTCTTTTTGATGAATCAACAAGTGCTATCGATGCTAAGACAGAACATGAGATTTATGAACACTTGATTCAACTTCGTATATGGTTCGTGACAATTTCCCATCGATCGTCACTTCTTCATCTGCATTCAAAGATATTGTGTCTTTCTCAACATGAAAATCCACAACAGATGGAAAGATTAGAGTTTCTTGAAGATCAAGTTTCGATTACATCAATAGATAAAGATGCTGATGATGATAATGAAAATGAAGTATTGGAACAGGAAAACAATGAGAGTAAATTTATGAATATAAAACAATTTGAAGTAAGTTTCATTTCATCTTCCGTTTCTTTGTCCGAGGTCAGGAAAATTCAATCCAACCTGACCAAAGCCAAGCTTATCGTAGCCCGACCCGAAGTAAAGGATAATTTTTAGCCAATAAAAGCGAGTTTTTTTTCAGCCGCTGAGAATCTTTTGAGCAAATCAATACATATTCTTTAGATATTCGAAATAAAGAAATAATTATACTCTCCAAATTTGCTTCTTTTCTTATGTGAAGTTCGGAATTTTTAGACCTTTTGTGGCCCTATCCCAACCCGACCCCACTCGAATTGGACATTGATACATAATTTAATATCTGCTTAGTAATATTTAGTTCTGTGAAATAAACTTCTAGTCGTTCCATTTCAAAATTTCTTCTCTCGCAAGTTACTTTCTTTTCTACTAATATATACTTTAGAGCAACAGTGACATATCATATGCGGACAAGAAAAATACTTCTACATGGAAACTCATAGTGGATGTACTTAAATTTATTCATCTACCCTTCCAACCTAATGATACAAAGCTTAAAATAGCAGTAAGTGATTAATGTTCTTATCGATTGATCGACCTCTTTTTTTTATGACAGACAATCATCACTTGGCTTTTGACTCTCACTACACTTGGTCTCACTGCTTGGTGTTATTATATTTTTGTCAAAAAAACTGCAGATTTATACAGTGGTCTAGCTGGCTATGCTAGTGGCACTCTTTCTCTAGATGAAGCAAAACAAGCAGTCAAATCAAAGCTTGCCATATATATAGTTCTTATAGTGGCAGTATCTGTACTCTATGCGTTGACTGTTAGTGGTGGTCGAGCCTTAGCTGCGCTTTATACACGCAGACAAATGATTTATCTTGCACATTTACTCTTAGATGGTTCTGTGACTGAACATGAAAATAATCTGTTATATCATAGTAGACATTTATCAGCGACACCCAATTTTCTTTCACATGAAATTGCTGAACTAAACAATGAGATCTTTCATTTCTTATTTGGCCATATATATTATGCCGGAGCCATACGTAAGATCTTATAGTATTCATGATCGATTTGAAACAAACATTATTATTCTTATAGTTCAACTCGCTTTGGGTGTTGCTCTTGGCATTCTTCTCGGCAAACAAAATGGTGGATCTACTGGGAATCTTGTTGTTTTTCTCTTCATTTTTGGTTTCTTCATTATTATAAATATTCTTACTGTTCTCTTCAAGAAGTGGAATATACACGAAAAAGTTCAATTCTCTCGGTTTGCGAGCGCTCACAAAAGAGTTAATCTTCAAGCTGAACAGATAGCTTTCTCGGGAGAGGGTATTCGTATGATAGAAGAAAACGAACTTCGACAGAAACTCGACTCGTCTATTCGTTCACAAACCCGTGCTGGTTTCTCTTTTTCCATTGTTATTGGTGTCATCAGATTGACTATAGTCAATGCCTGTCTGATCAACTATGGTATACCAGCAGCAATCTTCTTTTACACTTATTATAATCAAGGATTATCAGATCCTACAACAGCAAATACATTCATTGCTTTGAGTACATATATGTATGGCCTCTACTTTAGTTGCAATCTCATCAATTGTTTTGCTGAACCTCTAGCGCACATTGAATCAATTGGAACTCGTGTTGTTGACTATCTTGGTAGGTGGATATTTAAATAATGAATTGTTTAAGTCTTAGTACGACTTGAAGACAGTATTGTTTGAAGAAGTCTAATAGTTATAAGTCATAAGGTCGATAGACAGAAAGGATGAATTATATCTTGTCTAAAAAATAGATACTAATGGCATTTTCAATTTTGATTCATAAAAGCTTATATCAAATGTTTCATTTCAGAACAACTTCGCCAAATCAAGATGCATCATCGCCGCCTTGCTATAGAGGAACAAGAACAAGGACGACGTGTGTACATCGAGCCAAATATGGACAGACCTTCTGTCATATTTAAACAAGTGGATGTACGAATTCCTCAATCATCTGATGTTCTTGTATCAAACATCAATTTGACACTTTTCCCTTCTGACAATTTTATTGTCATGGGTCCATCTGGCTGTGGTAAATCGACTATAATTCGTCTTCTCGCTGGTCTCATTCCAAATGAAAGTAACAACAAAAACTCAGTGTTAGGTATTATTCCGCGCCAGAATATCATATTTCTTTGTCAACAATTACATTTAATCAGAGGCACACTTAGAGAACAACTTTCTTATCTCCGAGAGGTATGAGTATAATATCTTTATGTAAGACATAGAATAAGATATTTTTTTAGGCACATAGATTGGATTCATTCACAGATGACAGCCGAGCTCAACAACTTCTTAATGAACTTGGTCTAGGCTACCTTATTGATCGTTACTCTATGGATGGAAAGCGACAAATTTGGTCTAATCTACTGTCTGTTGGAGAACAACAGCGATTGATGATGGCTACTGCACTTCTTGTTGGCACAGAGACCGTAAAATTATTCGTTCTTGATGAGATAACATCGGGCTGCGATAAACAAACAGAAAAAATCATCTATAAATATCTTCAACGATCACATGTGCAATTTATATCTGTTTCACATCGGAAGAAGATTATTAAATATCATTCATGTAAAATGATAATCAATACTAAACGTGAACCATTTATAACATCACAGTGGAATGGTCGATTTTGATCATATTAATCTCCGCTATTTTCCTATTTCATTTCTGATAATTGTTCAAATTCTTAGAATATAATAGTTTACATCTTTTTGTAATCGTTATTGTTCATTTATTTTATTTTGCACATTGATCCTCTGATATCATATAGATCATGATTTTTTTTTGTTCAATTCTTTGTATATCGATGTAATATATTCTTCAATAATATTTCTTCTCTCATTTGGCTTACAGAGTGTTCCAAAAGTCATGATTGCTAAAAAAATAAGTTTATCTCCATCAATAATTAAGTGTCATTCAATATTTTTTCAACTATTTTAAAGTTGAGATCATAAAGTTCTTTTGTCTGATACAAACTTCATAAGTAATGTTTAAAAGTATTGTCTTTCACGTCAACACAAAAAAAATGCAAATGTTTCATAATTTTTAGAAAAAAATTACTCAATATTTTTTTATTTATTATTTCGATATATTTCATTATGCTAGTTTTTAAGCCATTCAGATATTCTATTGTTGTTTTTGATCCACCACTTTCAATCCATCTGTCATCGAAGATTTCATTTAATCAGCTACAGATCAATTATGAAGAACATGCTAATGGCTTCATCTTTTCAATAAATAATATTTTCTACCTTTAGTAAAAAGAGGCTAGTTCATTTCGGCTAGATAGATGTATACAATTGAACAATCCTCGAGATAATTTTCAAGAGAGTATAATTTTTAAATGCTAACTAATTTTAAAGAAAGCTAAGTAAAAAAAACTCGCTTTTTGCTAGGTAAGGTGATGATTTGCAAAACTTTAACCTAATATCTGTATCAAAAATACGTTTACAAATATGTTTTTTGAAAAATTTTGAACTATAATACAGTTTAATTTTCTATTCTGATAAAGTCTGAGGATAGGAGTGCTTTTGAAAAGAAGATTAACATTCATAAGTATCAACAATTTAAATTTATACTCACTCACACATCCTTATTCGCATGAATCTATTAAAATAATTTATCAGTAATTTTAATTTTAATAAAGAGTTTTATAGATTTCAACATGTGTATATTGATATAAGTTTTAGATATTAGTGAAAGCATACGAGAAAATAGACAACAGGAAAAAATCTTTAAAAAAGACCAATATAGATCAAGTATTTATTTCAAATAACAAAACAGAACTAAATTTGAAAAAAATAGAAAAATTCAAGCATTGTCGATTATCTTGATTAAACATATACATGTTCCGCGAAAATGACCTACAACTTCACCATTCATTAGAAATGATGCTCCTATTTTTTTTATCCAATCGCATTCTCTATAGTGCTTCCATCTTTCTGAGAGAAAAAAATCGATAAAAATTCTTAGTTTGAATATTTGGTAGGTCATCTACTGATATGGTGGCGGGGACAAGCAATACATATGTACATGTGCCAAGAAAATGACTTAAAACTTCAGAATTTCGACAGAGGTTTCTTTTTTTTAGATAAATAACGTTTTGCAGAGCACTTACAGCTATCTGTCAAAAAAAAATCTTTTTCCAAAAAGTGGTTAGATGCTCATGGATTCATCCACAATCAATAATGAGTAATGTTCAAGAATATTATATAAATAAAAAAAATACATTTGAATGAAATAGCTATAGAAGTAAATTAAAGAAATGAGATTTGACCGACACAATAAAGGCCATTAAATGAATGATACAAGAAGAGTCAGAAGTAACTTATTATGCTTTCCAATTGATATAGAACATCACATAATCACGATGATGAATTAGTATAAGTGTTGCAAACACAATAAAACTAATGTTTTCTTTTCCATTCATTTGAATAAATTTAAAAATAAATGGATAAATGAATGAATGCCATAGAGAATCAAAGTTAATTCATCATATATTTCGAAAGGAGTGAGAGAAAATGAATAAAAATACAGATAGGAATGATTAAATCTGAAAATTTCATCCACAATCAGTGGAAGAAACTAAATAACGACTCAACAAAATAGAATTATCATCAAACAAAACGATTTTTCAATCAATTGAGACTATATAAATCTAAATCAAAACGTAAAACTTCAACTATCTTGTGAGATTGGTTGAGTATAATAATGAAACTATCGCAATTTGGATTTCGATGTATTTAACATAGATCTCATCAAGTGATATATGATGTTTGCCTATCGATAAGTAAAATAACTTCAATTAAAATAGATCTGAAAGGAAACGAAATATAACATTGCTTCTTTCCAATGTCAAAGACAGTGTCTATCAATTATAAAGACTTTTGAAACACGAAAGAAAATTTGTTTGCAGCTCTTCGATGATTTAACATAAAATTCTGATCTCAACGAATTGGAAACCAACGCCAGTAATTGATATGAAAGACTTATTCGTTTGGAATTTCAACAGAAAATTCCATGAAAAAGATATAATTGATTAGCATCCACTGCTCGACTAGAATATCTGAAGAAATGATTGAAATAAGGTAAGGATAGAATTTTCGAAAATATTCTTTTTCCAATAAAAGGATTTTATAACTAAAAGAAATATGTGTCATACTTGTTTGAAACGTAGCGGAATATTCCGCGGGAAAAAAACTTCTCGTCAGCATCTCGTACCAAATTAAAATATTCCAAGAAACGTCTAATTTTCGATGTGGTTAAAATTTTTGGATCTCTTGTAACTTCGAGGAAACTTCTTTGACAATGAAATAAATCTTTGTTTAATTTACTTAAATACTGCTCATCATTTACGTAGTCTCTGTGTAGTATTAATAGTGATTGCTTGCCATCTAACGAAGGTAATTTAGAGGAGAATTCGAGAAAAGGATTGAAGAAATCGTATTAAGAATTTCAAGGTCAGTTGTTATGCGACCTTTAGCGATCATAACTCAGGAAATTCTTTCAACAGTGTCTCTATAAAAGAATACAACTACATATATTGAGCAGAAGCTTGTAAAAATCTTCACTATATCCTTATTTTCTTTTGTATATAAAAAGCGTTCAGTTAGTCGTAAAGCAGACAAAAGAGTTAATGAAATATATGCATCAAATATCGATTAACTTCGCTAGTATTTTAAAGCTTGATGTAGAAGTAATCAGAACACTTATTGGCAAGAGAGAGAATAGCAAAAGTTATTTTAACAACTGATCTATGTAAATTTTTTTTGCATTTATACGCAGTTCCAAATTAAATTACGTTCAGACGCGACTCCTAACAACACCGTGCTCACATGCGGTCCAAAATAAGAATACGTATAGATACAAGAAATGTTTCACTGGAGACGCGGTTAGAAACGGAATCGCGTCTAGCCGCGTTTGAATCGATATCGGAAATTTTAAAAAATCTGACACTCCATCTCAGCTTTGATCTGAGTCGCCATCGATATCCACTCTAATACTGTTGTTCATGAAGATAGATTTTAATAAAAATTTTGTTTATTATATTCTTTAAATTAAATAATGTTGAGTGCAGGTAAAGGCAAGATTGTAGCTCATAACTATTATATTGAAAACTGTCTGAGGCCTTTTGTTAATGAAATATAGCAATAAACAGATATATCAGGCTCAAATGTACAGAACTGCATGATGATTATCGTCGGCTTCATACTCATTTAATGATATTAATAATATGACAGAAGAAGACACCAATATAATATCATATCCACCATATTGACCAGGCTTGATATTATGTAATTTTTGCGTAACAAATTCTATCGAATGTAATTTAAGTGATTAAATAAATGCAATACCATTTTTTCATGCGAGAATCAAGACACCTGAAAATTTTTTCAAAAAAGACTTCAAAAAAAACTTTAAGCAAATTGTTAGAAATGATCGAACTTGTTATGAATAATAGTGGCAATTATCCTCAATATTGGATAAATAAAATTAAAAATATCTTTTTATTTAATGTTGTCAGAACTTTTGGTCAAACCTAAATATATATACATCATGAATTTTATATCTTATTTACTGATGCATGTATCAATATAATGCGTTATGTATAAATGATATTTTTATAATTAACATATATACATGTGTGTATGAAAAAAAACTCCATTACATAATCTATATATAGTAAAATTCTGTTCTCAAATTTCTACAAATTTTTCCTTTTGAATAAAATATTTCGCCTTGTTTTCTATATAAAATTTATTGTTTTCAATTTAAAATACCGTCGATGTTTCAAAATTTATTATTTGTTTATTATATTTTATCTTTCTTTCTTTGTAAGTAACAAAACTATAAAAAGATTTTCGATTATAATTTTCACAAATCAAGATGAATAAATTCATTAAAAGATTTCAAGAAACCTCAACAAGATTTGCTTCTAATTAGAGAAAAAAGACTATACCCAAATTAAATGAAAAATGATCAAACAGTTTATTATTTTTATCAATAGATTGATATCTCCATCGGCATAATCAATTTTCTCTACTATAAAGTACGAATATAGTAAGCATACAAAAGATACAATTATATTTATAGTGCACTAATTAATATGATGAATAAAAAACTCGTGAAAAGAGTCGAACACTTAAAAGTTTTTAGAGTACTTCAATTATATAGGTGACATTGGCAAAGAATGATTTGATGGATGTATAACTCATGTCTGTTTATTTTATTGTTGTTTTAGAATATAAATGAATGTAATATATAAGTTTGTGCAATGCAACAATTTCTCTCTTTTTCAATCGAACTTTATTATGTAAAACGACTCAGATGATGATATACTAGATGAAATCATTAGAAAATGAGATGTAGATTATCTTTTATATATCTGTAATATATACGAAAACAATAAATATTACCATCGGTTATAATAGTCAAGAATCATATCTTTTTCTATTAGTCAGTAATTGATAACAGGAGGGTTTAGTCTCGTTCGAATATCTAAAATACAAACTACTAAAGATGGTTTAAATTGATATTTTATGTCTAGTACAACCAAATAGACAATTGCCAGAATTTTCAATACATAATTCGCTATTCTTATACATATCTAGGACATTTTCGGAACACGTCTTTATAACTGCTTACAGAAGAATGTTTATCTCCAAAATTTATGAATCTATAGACGCTATTGAAGGCAGTATATAGCATAAATGAGTGCTTAACTTTTAAAATGGTGAGAAGTACACAAATATTTTTATCACTCTACCTTTTTCTTTCGTGCCTATACTTCTACAAAATATATTTTGTATCAAAATGCATCTGAACTGCATTACGTTTCTGTCTAAATCGCAGCAGTCAGAGGCACTTAGACATGTCGAGAAATAAAATCACATCTAAACATGCTTTAACAGTTTTTATCAATCATATGTAAGTTGAGTTTTATTTAACATCGCATTCAATCATATTTCAAAATTTTCTTTGATCACGTCCGAATGCGATCCATATAAAGCTACGTCTAGGCACGGTACATATTGGTTTTTAAGGGAGTCTAAATGCAAAAAATGCTTCACTGAAGACATGATTCTAAATCAAATTGTGTATAGATGTAGTTCGGGAAAAGCCACGTCCAGATGCTTTTCATCTGCAGCCGCATCCAAATGTAGCTAAAAACTGATTTTATCCGTCTGCAAACGCAGTTGAACGCTTATATTCTGCGTTTGGTGTTTACATGGGTAGATTTTGAAGTATATCAAGACTTTTTTGTCAATCAAACATTGCAGCATAATGATCAATCGTTAGATCATCGAAAATTTGATGTAGCAATTCGTTTCCTTGTTATTACACATCGCACAGGAAGTTTTGATGAATACATTGCAACTTCGCAGCTCCCACACAAATCCATTTCAGTTCAAATACGGCAGTTATGTTTATTAACTAATCGAAAAGATGAGCGTGTCCATAACATTCAAGAAAATTAAGCAATTAAAAAACGAATCGTTGCATCATGCTTTTCTATGTATAGGGAAAAGGTTAAGTTTTTGTATTTCGGTTAAAAGTGATAGCTTGATAAACTTAAATCATATAGTAAGGATACATGGAAAAACCTTTTAGAAAGAATCGTTTGAGACACTCAGTATATTTATACACCATTTCTCTGAACTCAAGAACAATAATTTCGACATCCACTTCAGGTAGCCTTCTGGCCGTCAAATCCCGGAAAAAATAGTCATATCTTGAACACACTATTATGATGTTTCTATCCCACAGCCGACTATGCTCGGTTCTTTCTAAAACATGAAAAATGCTAATCATCGCACTCGGTTATTCCGTTCCTCCGTCCATGATCCATTCATTTTTTCGATCAAGATTAATTCATATGCATTAACCTGAGATGTTGATTGCTTTACCAGAATCAAAATGTGTCATGTTTTTTTTAAACATATTTCTCTCTTAAGTAAATTCACATCTCCGCTTTCAATATGCTTTGGTTACAGTATCTTAAAGTTCACCATTTCATTAGTCATTTGAACTAAATAGTAATAGCTATCTATATTTACTTTGAAACTCCAAACCAAAGCTAGATTATGAATTATTATTAGGAAACATAATATCAATTCCCATCGTCAAGATGCATAAATTTGTCAAGTATTAAACCATGAGAATATTATTGATGTACTTGCAACGAAATAAAACCCCAAGCTAATAACAATCAATATATATATCAGCTTGTATGCCTAATGCGTAACTTTAATGACCGGGAGGTCGAAATCAATATGTTACGAAAGTATAAATGCCATGTTTTAGAGCATGGTCCAAAGTATAGAAAAACATATGTTGTTCCGTGAATAAACGCTTTAAATCGCATTTGATTATTAATAATAAAGTGATCACTAATAGACAGAGAAAGCTCTACTATTTAAACCATGAGTTCGCCTAACCCGTATATCCAAACAGTCTAGCATGTACGAAGTTGATTAAGACTAAGTAAGACTACGCTAACAGATTTATCTTTTACCATAACAGGAAATATCTTATGTGCTATGCTTTCCGGTATCGAACTTAATTAAAACCTTACCATCTATAACGTTATCGCGTTACGAAAAATGAATATTATTTTATTTTCACCTGCTGATTTCAGTTTTTTTTTACAAAAAATATATATCAAAACCTTGTTTTCCATGAGCTATTTGATGCACGCATTTTTATCAAAAAAAGATCGTGTTTTAAAATTATTTTACGGAACGCGATGACATTTTTTACTGTTTTCTATATTTTTCCATGTGTCAAAAAACGTTTCACACGATAATTTATTAGCCAAAAAACACATTGTAAGCTATGAGTAATCTCTACTTTTATTGACTGCTAACAGATTGTCATAAGAATCAAGCTGATTGGTCTGATAAATGTATAACACTCACTTAAAATTAAGTTATAAATCTAAACCCACTATCGTTTCTATGATACATACATAAGGTCAGAAAAACTCAAAATTTCAGTTAATATTTTTTTCAATAATTTATACATGTTTCGATAGAGCTTAAAAAATTGCAAGAAAATGTATTTCGAAATTGTGTTTCTTTTATATATACATAAAAAATCTCAAAATACTGCGACCATTTTATACAAAATGGTCTCAGTACCAGAATGATCTCAGTATTTTGAGTTTTTTAATATATATATACGAAAGAGAAAAAAAATTCAAAGTAGATTTTCTTACATAGTTTTTTGAGCTATATCTAACCATATATAAATCATCGAAAAAAAATGTTAACTGAAAGATTGAGTTTTTTCGACCTTTTATGCACGTTTTCGTATAAATTAGTCAATATCTTTTTTTACAATTGTTTTTTGTGTTAAAAGAATCATCAAACATAACATTTCACATATGGGTATTCTAAGTAGTACAATAAAAATAATATCTTTTCTTGACAAAGATCTATATATAACAGAATGAAGCATAGAAAAAAAATTATTACAAAAGTCATCGTCATCGCGTTACGCTAATCAAATCAATCTATTTTCAAAATAAGAAGTCTATTCGAAGAATTTTTTTCTCCCTTGAATACCTCAAACTGTTGGCTACAAGACATGCATAGAACGTTTCCTTTAGTAAAGTATGCATTCACAGAGAAATAAAGAACCATCACATCATCTTCAACTTTTTGTCCTCGCTTTACGCAGTGTAGTTTCATTATAATTCCCAAATGCCTCACTCAAATAAGCACATATTTTCACAAATTCTGAAGAAGACAGAAGTACATCTCATAACGAAACAACAAATCTTCTAGGCAAACTAATCGCTGACAAATGTTAATAAAACTGTGGCAAAAACGTCATTGCATTACGCTCATACAAACTAACATATATGAAGGCTATGGATTAAATAAATGCATATGTGTTATATCTCGCCATCTGTAGTTTTATATTTATATATTTCTTTAGTATGTGTGATTATTTCTTTTCGTTTTTGTTATTATTGTTGTTATATAAAAATGATAGTAAAATAAACGAGTCAGTTATACCTAACTAAAAATGAACTTAACTTCTTTAAATTTAAGTACAAATATTAGGTATTAACAATATGTAATGCTAATCAATGCATAATATTAATGTCCTTCACTGAATAAATGTGCAGATAATGATAGTCAATACATAATATTAA
>JAJEKB010017741.1:84447-182553 GCA_022393335.1 Macrotrachela quadricornifera
GATGAGTGGGTCAAAAATGACCCAGCCTGGTAGTACTAGGGTTAATTATTTGGTCATTAGTTAGTATTCCATATGTTATTTTTATTCGAATTAATGGAAATACATGTACAAATATTTCTTCACAATTTATTCTTTATATAAATTATTTTTTAAATCCTGTTCTCTATGGTATTATGCCTATTGTAATATTAATTTATTTTGGAAATCGAACAACAAAAAATATACGTTCACTTCAACAAGGTTCAGTTTCACGTAGTCGTATTGAACGTTATCTTACACGAATGTTATTAATTCAAACTAGTTTTTCAATTTTGATTAATACTCCATCAACAATATTTGGTATTTATTTTGCTATTACATTATCGACTATCAAAGATGTTAATTATCGTGCAATAGAAAATATGACATCACAAATAATTCGATGTATTAATAATTTAGGTTATATAAGTGCATTCTATATTAACTTAATTACTATACCTGAAGTACGTTATATAATCAAAAAATTGTTCTGTTGCCGTCATAATCAAGTTGCTCCTCTAGCTTTTACTGGTAGTGGAAGACCATAGAATTACGTCTGAGAAAAAATATTGACAGACATTGAAATAATGTTAATTAAATGGACTACAAGATTTCAACGCTTTATAGAATTTTTCAGAGAATTCTAGTTTTAGACTTTTTAAAAATAAAATAATCAAATAAGACAATACATTGCAAAAAGGTGAAGTTATTAAAAAGAAATCTAGAAGATAGTTAGTCTTCTGCATGAGAATTAGATGAAGACAAAGCTTTTTAGAGCAAATACTACGGGATTCAAATGTAAAACATAATCAAGTGAATCTTCTCTCAAATGAGAACGTTTGCCAGTGTTTATCACTATTTGTCATTTTTGCAAAAATGAAAAAGCTATTCTAGGATATCCATAAAACCTTCACATAGTTTTTGATTTGCATCTATGAGGAGACTAAATTTTTATTCCTATGCTTCAATGTACATTCATTCTAAAGTCGTTCGTAAATGATCCATATATGGATTGATACCACTTAATAGGCATTTGTGTTTTGCATACATTGTAATGCTTTTCGATGATAATTATGAGCACTATCTAAATGAAATACTTTACTTTTATCTGTTGGTCGGATCATTCAATATTCATACTGAGCATAAACAAATAATATACATGATAATGGTGTAGTATAGAGTTGATGACGGAGATTTTCTATAGATGTAAAGAATTCTTTTGCTTGCTGATCAGTAGCAGATATTTGGTTTTTATCGAAACCAAATTTGACCGCTTGAACAATGTTTTGATATTCTTTTGTAATAATTTCATTGATGGACCAATATAATAAACGATTTTGACATGATCATACATATTTTATTCTTATACTGCATTTTTTTCGTCGGATATATACTATTCCGTAGTATAGAAACTCTGAAAAAAACACATAGCAAAATGGTGAACTTATGGAGATCACTGTGTGCGGAAAAAGGCATAATGGTGATGCCCTCTCAAAGTATCGATACCAGGACAAACTGAATAGAAGAAATAAACACAATGTTCTCAGTCGAAAGCATCTACATAACAAACTTCATAATCGATCTAGATTGTTACAATCGAATTTAGTAAAAGAGATTTATCTTAATCGACTTTTGAAGGCTATTTTGCGTGACTTATCAAGTATATCCTAAGTGTTCATTTTTTAGAAGGCTATTGAATACTGAACAATGGTATATATACGAATGCGCGAGGTCACGGGGAACAAGAATATATAATTAGAACTAATTTTAATTCCTACAGGCCTCAAAGAAATTTTGACAAAATGTTGCCCATCTAATTTCATCTATTCGTAAATTCTTTAAAAAGTCAAAAACTTGTGATACGGATATCTCGTGAACAGTGTGTCGAAGGACCCTGATTTTTTCACAGTATTCATAACTTATCAATCGCTATTAGGTGATATATATGAATAGGGTCATTTTTAGGACTCTGTGTAAAAAGCGTTTGATGTCCCATGGAACCTCAAGTCCTCTTATTTGAAGGTATACATG
This sequence comes from Macrotrachela quadricornifera, assembly GCA_022393335.1. Classification (NCBI taxonomy): domain Eukaryota; kingdom Metazoa; phylum Rotifera; class Eurotatoria; order Philodinida; family Philodinidae; genus Macrotrachela; species Macrotrachela quadricornifera. The sequence goes on from JAJEKB010017741.1 coordinate 86,497, forward strand.
AGCTCTCAAATGCTATTATTTCAAGGCACTCATGGGTTAAGAGAAGAATGTAACAGTGCTAATACTTCTCATACGAGTTTCATTTCATATTGGTGGAGCGGGTATTAGTAATTTGCTATGGGCAATCAAACTTGAAAGATTTGGAAAAACTAATGATAGATTCGGATTGCTCGATCTCAAGAACCGTTTTTCAAATTTTCTAAAGCACCGTTCTTTACAAAAAAATGACTGTTTCCTTGATGACGAAGTCAACAACCTCAAATTTTGAGACATTAATTTGATGTTCTTGATTTTTCATTAGCAAGAGGTTTTTTTTTTACAAAACTCGATCAAAGTTGTTCGAGGTCAAAAGATTCAGATCTATAGTTAATTTTCCACAAATCTGAAGTTTGATTCTTCTTGCAAACTACCAATAGCAACTCCCTTAATACCGAATGATATTGGTATGAGAAATATTAACATTCTTACATCTTTCTTCTAGCCTATAAGTATCTTCATATAATCGAACATAAATATGTTAATTGGAAAATGACTCAAACCGAAACTCAATATCCAAATACACCAAACCTAAACAGTTGGGTGTGGTACCTGTCTAGGATCACCCTTGAGCCTTGAAAATTTACGAACAACCCGTAGGATAACTCGTGAAGACCTATGAGTACTCTCATAATACAGGATTTGAGGTCCTATAAATATCTCCATAGGATAGTAGTTGAGAATCTATAGTGATACTCTCCAGTTCCTGTGAACTGAACTAATGGACAGCTTCGTTAATTGTATTTGCTGCAAATCCCTCAAAGTTTCTGAAATCTTTAAAAATCTGTTGCATATATACCTAGTTGTTGAATAAATAGGCTGAATTAATTAATGGACTAAACAAGAATCTTCTGAGGCCACTAGTGACATTGCTACTACGATTAATCATATGTGATTTAAAGCAATTATTAAGGAAACAAAATGTTTTTTCTTATACTTTAGAGTACAACTTGATAATTGTGTTTTTACTAAGAAAACTAAAATATTTTATTTTTTGAATATACTCTTAGAATGTTCGAAGCGATGATCGAGATTTATCCAGTTTATTATATTCTTCTTAATCATCTGATCAATATGATATGACGAAATAAAATATTTTAAGAGTCAAATATATTTTCGGTTAACTTTATTCGTTTGTGATGAACTTTAGTTTCATTGTATTTCTTTCCAATCCATAAAGTATCATAATCTTTATGTTTTCGAAATATTGAATCAATCGTATTTTGAGTAAACCATCGACAAACTTCGTCAGAAAACGTTGAAGATACTGCCACAAACTGTACCGTTGACAGATACTGACATCGCTCTAAAATGATTTTAATTTGATTTAATTGATTGATTGGTATCAGTAAGTGTTTTATTCGATGTGGAAGTATTGAATATAAAGCATTCGCATGTGGATACAATTCGTTTTTATGATAAGCGCTATTAATCATCAATGATGTTAGAGTAGATGATCGTTCAATCATCCTTATTATATTCAGTAATATATTTGTATTTTTCATGTTCAAAGAATCACCTTGTAATTTCAGCTGAATTATCTGTGAAAGATTGATTATTGATGAAAAAAAGCTCATTGACTGCAAAGGATTTTCTGTACTAATATCAAGAATAAGTTTAGTAACTGCAGGAAACAAAGGACCGATTCTTACTATCTCCTAGAAAATAAATATATATATCTATTTCATTAAAATGCATATTGTAAATATATAATATACTCCTTTATCCAAATATCCAGTTGTTGTTTGTGTCAAGGATAAAATAAGTTCATTGATATTAGTTGTTATTAATGGATCATTGTAGAATTTAATTGTAGAATTAGAAATAAAAACTCTCTCTGAACTTATATCATACTGATCAACATATTTACAAATTGGTATTGAATAAAGTTGGATTTTATGTGGTCGATCTCTAATAAAGTCACAAGCAACAAACCACTTTTTATGTTCAATCCAAAATGAACTTTGAAATGTTTCAATAATTAATTGAAGATCATCACGAGTTTGAGCACGTAGCTTATTACCACTAACAAAAAATTGAAAAGTATGTAAATGAGGAAGATGTGTCTGAATGATTTGTTCCCATTGTTTACCATTCAATATCCAACCTTCACCAAGTATTTTCAATTTAACAAGTGATGGTGTCATTGAAAGAAATGATTCAAATTTATCTACTGTTGTATTAAGTTTTTCTATAGTTAATGAAGTCAATTTTGGAAAAGAATTTGTTACAATCATATTCTTCATGATAGAAAAATTTTGTTTGATAATAAGTGTATGCAACTGGACGAAACTGACTAACATATTATAGATATTATCATAAGTAATATCTTCATTTATAATTAAATATTCAATTGTAGAATTTAAAGGCCATGATACATCCGCTAGTCGATCATTGTTTATTCCTAGTTCAAGTTTTCGAAGACGCCTCTGGGATATAATTGATAAAAGAAGATTTAATGTGGTTTTTTTCGTCTATTATCGTAATTTTGAATATTCAACGAAAATGAAGTTAATAAATCTATGTTGAAATTTTTAAAAAATTTATTAAATTGAACTTCATCTATACCAAGAAAAGTTACGGAATGAAGTCGAGTAAATTGTCGAAGACGAACTAATGTAAGAAATAAAGCTAATTGATTTGGAGTATGATCATTATTGCATAATGTTAATGATATAACATTTTTAGGATTAACTAATCGACAAAGTAGATGAAGATCTGACTGTGAAATAGATTTGAAATCAAAACTAAATCGATCATAACTACTAGCAACTTCTCTAAATGATCGGCATACTAATCGAATTGAGAATAAAATTGTTTGTGCATTAAGATAATCAAAAATCTGATGAAATATCTCGACTGGTAATGTCTTAATCGATGGAATTGTATTGGTTGCCATTGATAAAAATGATGATCAAAGTTGGAAACTTTTAGAGTCTGTCACTCACAAACGTACGTAATCGTGAGTAATATATGACAAGACAATCTATTCTTTACTTTAGTAAGTAGCAAAGCAGAACGAAAGAAATTTTATTGTTTATTGCATTGCAAAATGCTGACGAGAAGAACCAATGAAAAATGATATCTATATACATAACAGAGATGTCCATAGCGGCAGCATTCTTTTTTCAGCAATGGGCAGAGTTCCAGAAAAGGAAATTTTCTTGCTAAGGGTGCAAATTTCGGAAATTACAGCTATACAAAATGCAAATTTCAGTAACTACCGAAAATTAACCTCAATACCACAAGAAAGTACAGAAACATTTTCAGTAATTTCGGAAATCACTTGGAAATTTCAGTAATTACTAGGAAATTTCTATAATTTCTTTAAATATATCATGTATCTATCTCATAAGAACATATTTTCGTTCATTTTGATTTTTATTATTAAAACTAATTGAATCATATACTAATCGATGCTAAATTTATAGTTTAATTAGTTCTAATAATGAAAACTAAAACGGAACCAAAATATTTTCGGCGAGAGAATAGATTCTGCAACGGATTGCGTGTAAAAATGCCGAAGAAAAAAATATCGAAAGTACTTTTAATCCATCTTAACCATTCTTATCCATACTGACACTGCTCGGATACGCTACAGGAGAAAATATGCTGTACTTTTATATGATTAAGGTATCTTTACACTGCATTATTATCATCTTTAAATATTTTTTGCGTCGACCTTTTTACATCTACTTCCGTTACGCGATGTTACAAAAAACTCAATTTGGTACAAATAACTGCTTGTTTGAATGTCGAAGATATGACGAAATTTAGTTGAAAGGAAAATCTATCTAGTTCAACTGATTACGTTCTTTCATGCTATATTTTTAATTACTAAAGAGAAGAAAATGAAATGCATTTTTATCTTTTGTTTAATGACTCTCAAAATTCGATCTTGTCATATTCAATAAATAAAAAATAACCGATATTCTCTCAAAGAATGTTTTATAAATCAATCATATAACCTGATATAAAATAAAATTAGTTTCAGTGCGTGACATATGATGTTGCAATTATTTGATAAACCATTTAACACGAGTGATGTTATTTTGATATATTTCTTGGATAGAAGTCTTGGATGGAAAATATTTCTCGGTGAACGCGAATGCTGTTTGATAATATTCCAGTGCAAGTTGATATTTAGATATACTTTCATATATCTTAGCAATAGAATTTAAAATATAAATACTATTGAAATGTTCCTTCTTTTCATAAATCAATAACGTTCGTTCATAATAACATCTAGCTTTAATTTTATCTTCTTTAGCCAGATAAACATCCCCGAGAAACATTAAACTTTCAGCTATATCAATATGATCATTTGGAAGACATTCTAATCTCATATCTAAACTTATAAAATAACATTGTAAAGCACCATCATAGGAATTCTTTTTGAAAAATTCATGAGCAACAGTATCAATCCAATCTGCATGTTGAACACGAGGAGAAATTTGATTAATTAATGTAACTGCTTTCATTCGATATTCTAATCCAATATGATATTGACCTTGATCACATAAACAAATGCCCATATTATCATAATTTCGAGCTAATCGAATTGAAATAGGTTTAGTAGAATTTTGTTGTTCATTATTTGAAGCTTTTTCAAAATATAAAAATGCTTTATCATAATCTTTCATTTGACGATAAATAATCCCAAGATTTGTCAAACAATCTGTCATATCTTCATGTCCGATTGGAAGTAATGTTTCAGCAAGAATCAACGCACGTTGAAAATATTCTAATGCATAATCATATTTTTCTTGTTTGATTAAAACTAAACCCAGATGTAAACGCGTATAAATAAGACTAACATCATTGATATCAGAAAATAAATTTTCTCTCATTTTTATAGATTTTTGAAGATATTCAAAAGCAAGATTATATTCTTTTTTTAAATAATATATATAACCAATTTTCGAAAGAATTTTTACAATACTAAGATGTCCATTAGGAAATATGTTTTGTTTAATTTGTAACGAACGATTATAATAATCTAATGCTTGATCATATTTTCCTTGATTAGTTAAAATTTGATCCAAAATTATCATGTCCTATCGGAAGACATATTTCATTCATTTTTAAACTCTTTTCATGATATTTCATTGTATTATCTAGATCATCTTTATCATTATATACAGAAGCAATATGATCTAATGTTCGTGAAATTTCTTTATGTTCTTTAGGAAGATATTGTTCTTGAATTTGATAAGATTTCATATGATAATCTAATGCATAATTATATTCACCTTTTGTACGATAAATTATACCAATACTTCCTAGAGATTTAGCCATTCCACGATGATTAGAAAGATTTTCACTAATTTTTAAAGCACGATGATAATAATCAAGAGCTTTATCATATTGTCCTTTAACACTAAAAATTGAACCAATATCATTCAGGACATAAGCCACTGCTCCTTCACGAGATGTTACATCATTCATTAATAAGTCATAGGACGATTGATAATAATTTAAAGCTTTATCAAAATGTCCTTTGTTATAATGTATTGCGCCAAGATAATAATAAATAAATGATAGATCTTCTCCATTTAGATTTTCTAATAAACGTTCAAAGTATGCTTGACTTTGATCATATTGTCCAATTTCAACTAAAAGACGACCATAGATAAGTACTACACTTGTTGTATCTATTTGTCTTCTATGTTCTTTAATATATTCTTGTGCAAGTAATGATCCTTCATCTGTAGCTTTCATTTTGACTATTAATCTATTTAAAGATTCATCCCTTGTTACAGATAGTATTTCAAATGCTGCATCTAAATCAAATAAAACTTCTTCTTCATCTCGATGTTGACTATAATGACTGATGGAAGCCATAATAACGGAATTAATTTTATCTAAATCACATTCTATTTCAAATAAAACACTTGTTTGATTTTCTGATGGATTATCAGAAAAATTTAAAGCAACTTGTTTGAAAAAACTTGTTGATAAATATCCATTTGTAGAAATAAGTTTTCCAATATTTTCTTCGAATTTTTTTGCTTCTTCATGAAATAAATTTACTCCACGATAAAATGTTAATGTAGAATCTAATGAATCTTTTAAAAATTCATATTCAATGAAAAGATTTTTTGATAAATCAGATATAAAATAACGAAATTTATATAATAATTCAATATTTTCAGTACGTAATGCTCGATTTAATTGTGTATATAAAAATAATTCTTTAGTATATAAACGAATAGCATCATCAGATTTATATTCTTGATTAAATTTTTCAATTAATTTTAATTGTTTATTATCATTACGATAACATTCTTTTAATTTTTCAATCATATCTTGTTTTGCTTGTTCATCATGAGGTAGTTGTAAAATAATATCTTTAAATAATCTTAACCAAAGAAATGAACCAGCTTCTTTTGATAATTCACGAGTTGATTTTTGATGTTTTTCATAAAATTTAAATGATTCAATTTGTTTCATAGCATATTCAATATGTTTTTTTATTGAAGAATGTAAATCATCTAATTGAAAATATATTCCAATTATATTCAAATAATCATCTAATGAATTTCCTCTTATTCGATATTCTTCTTCAGTTGAATAAATAAAAATAGAATTTAATTGTCTTAAATTTTTTACGACAGGTAATATTTTAATAGCATATGAAATTGATATTATTAAAAAAATTGTTTCATTTTTTGAACATGATTTTATATAATCAATACATTTTTGTGGATCATTGTAGAAAATAAAAACATAATCATTACATATAACATTCTCAATATCACACCAAATCAATGTTATTTGTGTTGACATTTTTTTTTCTTGTATAATAACAATTTAAAATTTATTAACGACGACTTTGACTGCACGATATTCAATATCAATATTAATATGACGTGGTAGTTTTTATGGCCTCTTTAAGATTTTTTAACAAAAAAGTCTACTCGCTCGACTTAATTGTTTTATTAAAATAAAAATGATAAGGAAAGAAAAAGTGGCAAAAGACAGTAGTAGTATTATCACGTAAAACGTGAAAATCTATCTAAAAGCTTTCTTATTTATTGTAGCACATATTATTTCATTAAAATATTATTAATTTGAAAACTAGTAAGAATTAAGTATTTCGTTATTTTGAAATATTGAGAATTGAATAATTCTTCAACATAATTTGATGAAAATCAATAACATGTGATATCAATTAAACATATCGATTGAATCGAATATTTTATTCCATGCGTTTCTAATAAAAAATACACCATTCGAAAGAGCGCAAAAAACTCACGAAGATCTCTATTCAGGTGTAAAACTTCGATTCCATTCATTCATATATTATTCGATAGACTATGGTGAAGTAATCAAAACCTAAAAATATTATTGGCCTACAACGTCTATTCATGATGTTAGAGGGATTTTCTCTAATAGGCAGAAATAGGAAAATGCATATTTCGACCTAGAAAAGTCATAGATAATTGATATTTTTTTTGAAGGTAGTAATAAAGGTCTACTCTATAGCCTGAAAGTTTCATATCCGAACTACCTTCCCTTTGAGAGATACAGCATTATCTGTGCACAAAGGTTTTCTAAGGGAGAAAGTGTGTAAAATTTTTGTTTTACACAACTTCTGTTTCTTCATGATAGTCCTACGAGAAGATCACTAATTCCTTGATATGTTCGATATGCGATGAACAGCAAACGAGCATTGTAATAGTTACGTGTTTTTTGATTCATATAGAAGAGAAAAAAAGAAGCGTATTTATCTTGTAATGACCCATATATCTTGGAATTTCGCTTTGATTAATATCTATCTATACGTTGAAATTTTTTGTTCTTCGTTTATGTGAATCATGTGGGGTTTTTCTCTACTATTACAAGAATACTCCAGCTTCCCTTTATATATACCGGGTGACTTAAAATGAATGTCCATCTTTTGTATTTCATATTTTAATCACTAAATAGCTTTTTTTTAAAACAAAATATACCACTAAATGTAGCGCGAAAAGTTCTACAATCTACCTAGGAAGGCTTATTGTATAGAGTGGTCCATAAGTAACGCAATCGAACTAAAAATTGAATATTTCTATTACGATTAAACCAAATGGGTTCATGTTTTTGCCAACAATAGAGACATGCTCAAGGCCTATATCCACAAAGACAGGTAACGCCCGTCGTTGTGATTCGTCCAACCCTCGACTGAAATATTAAAAGTACTTATATGCTAGTCCACTTTATCGAGACGGCTACTGATATTACTACACATTTGCATCTATATCAGTTTCTATATTTTTATCATTCTCATAATTGAATATAAAAAGACAACAATCAACCTCTTAATCTGAGGGAATCTGTTTATCTGAGTTCACAACCGAAAACTTCCGCGCCTCCGACTTAAATCTAACCGTTACGTGTACCTTATGGAGCAAAATTAATTCACCACAGATCGATGATCATCAAACTGTTCACAAACCAGTAAGGTGGATGCAGATGATCAACTAGGTCTCTTCACTGTAGCAGAGTTTCTACCATTTATATACGTATTTCACAATTACAGAATTTGAGAAGAGGCAATTCACTCTTCAATAATAGCTGGTCTTGAACTTGTATTCATCATACGATCATTTTTCAAAACTTTTAACGGATTAAATTTCGATCTCTACTGGCCAGATTTTTGCTCTCAATGTATCGTTGCTCATTTACTAGAGCAGCTGACTTTTTTTCTTATGGCCAATAGAATATCTCTAGTGAAGTACATGAAAGAATACATAACAAGAAGATGAGAACGAATAAATAAGTCGATTTTAGCGTATTCTCGTTTTTCGCAATAATAAATTTTATTATGAATTATTTTGTAATAGCAAAACATGATCAGCTCTGAGATTTTCTTCGTATGGCATCAATGAGAAAAGAATATGCATGTAAAGCATCAATCACTTAGTTTTTAGTGGTTCAAACTTTCATCGATGTGAAATTTATCAGGTGGTGTTTGCTAGATCGATGCTTTATTCTCCTTTTGTGCTACTCTCTCCTTCATTCTTCTGCGACTTTTCTCACTATATTTATCTATACAACATAGTACACTACGAATCTGCTTTTATACTCTTTTATATAGCACAATACTGCTCGTATTCATGTATTTAGATAGTTGTAAATACATGCAATTATTTTTTTTTAGGTAGTTTTAAGTGTAATAATAAAAAGAACAAATTAAAAAAAATAGATGATAACTATTTGCTAAAATACAAAAAATAAGATAAGGATGACAAAGTAGAAGCTTATAAATGTCATGAATCCATCTTAATGATGATTCCATTGGGTCAAGTTAAAAAATAACACAATCATCATGCTTCTAGTGATATGTGTAACATATTTGTTTGTCTTTTCTGTGACAGCATCGACCACAGATGAACGTTTTCCCTCATTGTGGAACGAAGCTCCATCTACAATCGCGGATTATCCATTCGTAAATGGCTCTTCTACCATTCATCTGATCAATCCTTGGGCGTATCTTCATAGACTTGGTATGTACAGGATTTTGATCAGTACAACATCACCTCTAATGCCATTCAGTGCATCATCGAATGCATCCAACATTCTATTTGGTCTCGCTTCACAATTTGGTTGGCAATTTGATTCAAATAGATTGTTTTCAAACGGAACTGGTGACGTGTCAAATAGCAGTTGGTGGGCTTCAGCCAACTACTATCTATCTGTTATACCCTTTCTTGCTGCTGTCGATACAGGTGTCATTAAACAAGGTGCATTTCAAATTGTTAAACGTGAAAACTTTTGTTCGAACTCTGATGAATGTTTTCTTCAAGTACCAGAAGCAATGACTAATTGGCGACAATTTTTTTCCAATCTTTTACAACCAGGCTATTGTCCAAGCCCTAAGGTTGATGATAGAATGATTGATAAATGTTACTTAGGTCCGATGTGGACAGCGCATGTAGCTTCAATTGAACATGCCCTTCCACTCATTCAATCTAAAGTACCTCTACTACCATCGGAAAATGAACAAAATTTCGGTATCGGTTGGGCCAATCTTGTTGGATTTATTGGAATGTCACGAAAAAATACAAATTTAGTTGAAACAAACAAGTATCAAGATGAATTTCTTCCAAAACGAATGTTGCGAAAAGATGATCACCCACCACATATTAGCGATTTGCCTACTACGGTCAATCAAGCCTTGGAACTTTTATTTTCAGTTCGAACTAGTTGGTATGCTGATATGAAAATATTATGGAAGGGGGCAACATGTAATTATGAAGCGAGACAATATGCACAACGTGTGATCGAAACAGCGGCTTTGTCGAAGATCACAGCAGCACGTTATTATAGTGAAGCTGTAGCCAATTCGGTGTTACACAAATGTGATCAATAAGAGAAAAATAAAAGAATATCACTCATCAATCGTTTCTTTTCTTTTCTGAAACACGATTGTTTTATAAAAGTTGAAATAAAAAGAAAGTTGAATTCCAACACTTCCAGGCGACTCTTAAAGATTAACAGAAAGAAATAAAAAAAATTAACGAATAATGGACAGATCACGAGAGTGAGAGATGAGAGCTAAGAATAGCATTTTAACTCTACTTTAAAAGTTAAAGTTAAAGTACTTGTGTAGTTGTTAAGAAATGATCATGTTCAGAGTTTAGATCCGAATCCAGCCACGAAAGTGGGGATATTTGAATTCTCATTTAACTATCCTTGAGAGGATACTTGGGTCCATATTTGACTATGCTAGCAGGAGTATTGAGTCCTTATTTGCCTATTCGCGGCAGAATATTTGGGTCTTTATTGGAATGTTCCAACAGCAGTTCTCATGTCCTCATTTGCTTATCTTATGGGGAGTACCAAGACTCTCATTTGTCTACCCTAATAGGATAGCTGGATTAGGGGAGAAAACTTACTGTTCCCGCTCCCTTGCGTTAACGGTAACTCGAGCAGGATTTTCGCTGCTATCATTCCTGTGAAATAAAGGCATATTTCAGCCAATATAGGGGGTTGTCATGATTCTCTTTTATATAGCCTCAACAACCGTCTGTTTTGCCCTTATCATAATGAAGAATCATAATATCGTTCGGGTCAATAGAGGCGTATGCTGGATTTACTGCCACAAACAAAATTCTAAAGGTGCGTGCTGTTTACATGCAAGTTTTAAAAAAGCTATAAAACAGAGATGTTCACAGGGCAACTTTTTGTGCCCTGCCCTGCTCTATTCTGTTGACAAAAAGATATAAAAGAGAGAGCGTACCCTCTCTTGTGCTATCAGTAGGAGAAGGAGAGACAACAGGATGCCTCACAAAGATGATACGCTGTCTTAATTGTACTACATAATTGGTTTCAAAAGCAACATGATTTATACATTTTATCAGACAACATTGTTCTTTTTAAAGACATATTATAATAGTAATAATAACTAAGAATTCAACTAATAGAACACTTCAGTATCAGTGAAAGATAAGAGAACCTAGAAAAATAAAAAAATAGGAAAATTTGAATGAAAACAATGAAAAGGACATTATTTTAGATGTTTTTCAGTTTCATACATTAAAATAACATCATGCATCAAACTCATTTCGTGATTTTTGATTTTTAACTGATTTTATTTGAAAAAACATCAAAAATAGTGTCCGTTTCATCATCACACATGCCATTTTTCTCATGCTATTCACACGAAAATCATCATTTTTTTGCCATTCTTTTATTTCTTGGGAAATAAATCGTCAAATATACAAAATCTAGATTTATAAGCTTAACCACAGATTTCCATTTGAAAAACATTAACAAAAGAATAATAACAAAAAGTATACAACTGTCATAAATAAGCATAAGAAATAGGAAAATATATAATGTACTTTTTATCTAAACATTTTTGTGCTGAACGTACTATGCTCCTCGTCTAGAATAGATCATATTCATCAAAAAATTTCTTTAAAAAATGACACTATTTCGCATAAAATTCATCGAAAATTCTGTTTTCCCATAGTTAATTACATATTTCCCTAGTGAAAAAAGGTTTCCTATACATTTTATGCGAAATAGTGTCATTTTTTTAAAGGAATTTTTTGATGAATGTGATTTATTCTAGATAAGGAGCATCCTGCAGGCTATCATTTCCAAAAGTCAGAGGTTTAGTTTTATCTCTGAAAGCATACGAAATGTCGAATTTTTCCTCAGAAAAATCGAAAAAAGTAGATGAAGGAAGATCCAAATTTTTTGTCCAGAACACAAATTACTTGCTCCATCTTAGGCTATCCAACAAAAAAACTGCAAGTCTCTAGCTCTCACCGTTCTCGAAATATTCAATCAGCACTGACTGTTTCCTTTAATTTGAAATGGATATAAGTTAAAGATGCAGTCGATGCACTATTATGATCAATAGTAGACAACACATGAATTTCTTCACCACAATCAGACTCAAATGCTGTTGAAGACATCAGTTTTTTTTTAATATGAAAAACTACAGGGATAAGAAATGTGAATAGAGCTTTTTGATCGTTATTTTATTTAATTTTATATCCTGCATATTTAATGGTACCTCCTTCTGTAATATATTTTCAATTTTTGATTTTGAACGAATCAAAAATGTTTTTTTGGAGATAAGTTTTAAAATTTGATGTCCGAAGTTGCAAGGTATGAAGGTCTCGTCCTGCCCTGCCCTGTGGACACCTTTGCTATATAATTAATAAAAAATTGTTCAATGGTTGTTTTTTCTTTTTTTGCTATCGCCCTCTTCCCGTTCCTTCTCTTGTTATTTGCATAAACCATTCACAAAAAACAGTCATACAAATATTTGTTGAAGTTTTTTTGTTTAAGGATGCAAATTTTATGATAAAAAAAATTGGTAAGCCGTTATTTTAATACTATATTATATTCTTACTAGGATTGAGTTTTTATATTTGGTTATTGAATTATATCTTAGTATTAACTGGCAAAAAAAATGAAATAAATCTGTTTTTATCTTCTCATATCGGTATGTTTGCGATTTTCCTCATTGCTCATTTTACATAGATGTCTACGTGAAGATTTTAAGAGATTACGGAATATCAACAGGAAACACAAATGGTAATTCATGAACTTGACATGAAAGTAACTTTATGAAATAAACAGGTCTTTTTATACAAACGATTATTTTATTTAATTCTTTTTATTAGACCAAAAATTTTCAACATGTATAATTAAGAAATAAATAAAATTAAAAAACTTTAAAATTCATTGATTTAATGGTATTGTCCAATAAAAAATGATCATTATCAACGTAATACTGTAGCTATCATAATAAATACTAATAACTATATATACAATATTCAATGCATGTCAGTGAAGTTAGCGGGAAATTTGATTCTTTTCAGCGAATATTCGCTTATTTACCTATGCCAAAGCAATTCATCAGTGCCTTATACAACTCGACAGGCTCTATCCATTGGTATATCAACAGGGTAGTGTCATCAATAATAAATCCATTAAAAATTTGTATTTGCGTTTTTGATGTTGAATTGCAATGTGATTTATAGCAATACCTATTTGCTTACTTATATAATTCATGTAGTACATCTAATTAAATCCATGATAACACGCAAGAGTTATATAAGTAAATAAATAGGTATTGGAATAAATCACAATTCAATTCAAAATCAAAAATCAAAATACAAAATTTCAATGGATTTATTGTGAATGATATTACCCTGTCAATGGTTTAATACATGGTATTAAGTCGAATGTTCTGATGATGTATATCATATTGTTTCGATTTTTTTTTGTGATAACAAGTACTGTTACCTGGTTGAAAATTTTCATATTCAAATAAAAGATGTTATATAAAAGGTTTTCTACAATTTCATTCACATTATTATTTTATTCTCAATTAATTTTTATACCACTTTTTATTTAAAAATCTTTTTTTTGTTCTATGAAAATGAGTCAATATTAATAAAACCTAATGATTAAAATAAATGAAAATATAATGACAAAAAAAAAAGAAAATGTTCTAAATATAATTCATATTAATCATCCCTTTCAATTTTGTCACACACAACATCCATGAGAAGTGTAGCACCTGGTGGAATAGCATCACCTGCACCAACATCTCCATAAGCATATGATGGAGGAATAATTAATTTTCGTTCTTCACCTTCACATATACTAAATAAAAGAAAATTTTTTTAATTATTTATTTATTCACATAAAATTTTCATAATTACTTAAGTAAACCTTGATCCCATCCTCTAATAGCTTGTCCATGACCAATTTTAAAAACAAATGGATGACCACGATCATATGATGAATCAAATTTTTCACCATTAGATTTCAAAACACCCTTTAATGAAATTTAAAAATAAAAAAGAAAACATCTATTTCATTAAAAAAATCAACTTACAATATATTGCATATATAATGTATCTCCAACTTTTGATCTTCTATTACAATTTTCAACCTTTTTTGTTGTCATTACTTGTAATTTTTCTTCAGCTAATGATAATACATATGGAAATAAACAAGATATTAATAATAATAAGATATTTAAAACGAAATTAAGTTTCATTTTTTTTTTATTTTGTATCTAAAATATTTTATTTAATAAAAGATAACTAAATGTTCTTGTAGAAGATATTGAGATATAATTGTATAATCGCAAGAAATAGTACAGTAGTGTAAGATAGAGGTCAATGTACAAATATCAACTCATTTTTCTTTTCTTTCTTCCTCCCTCCAAAAAGAATATATGTATAATAAACGACGATGCTCAAGCTTTTTCTCTACATACAGAATAAATATCTTTCCATACAATTCTCTCCTTCCTTTTTTTCTTCTCTATGATGAATCATATAAATGCTATTACTTATGAAGAAAAGAAAAAAAGTATATTATTATCAGACATAATTTTCTCTTCTGATCAATTTAGCCTGCCTCCATTTCGAGAAATTCCCAAGAACAAAAAAATCATTAAAGAAAATATACTCGATTAATTAAAACTTGTTGCATTCGATTTAATAGATTCAGTTTTTTTTGAATCTAGATCTAATTGATTCATTTTTTTATGAATCTGAATTTGAATTATACTTTTAATTTTAGATTGAGTTCAATGAGTTTTACTAGAAAATTTTTTATGTATTCAATAGATTTTGTTCCATTTAACGAAATAAATATGTACGATGAATATTAATAGAGTTTCGATACATAAACTGAGAAAAACAGAACGAATACTTTCTACTTTTTTTTAAAAAAGGCTATCTTTGAATAAGTAGATAAAATTTCAAACAAAAGTCGACTTTCTTTTTCAAGAAAAAGATGGATGACGTTAATCTGTTTACATTATATAAATTGATACTTTTATTTTTTTTTATTTATCATCATTTTTATCGACTAAAAAGATTCGGTAATCTCTCTGATTAGAAAAGCTATGAAAAATAAATTATTTTAACATATATTTCAGGTGAGAAATATCTTATTTTTATTATTCTTTAATTCAACAAGAAAACAAAATTCTATACTCTTTTTGATTTTCCAGAAGTCAATTGATTCATAATGTAGAGAGTATACCAGGGGTGCAGAATTTGTCGTTAAAACGAAAAATTTCCCCCAACGAAGAAATATCGATTAAAAATTTCCCCCATATCGAAATAAAAATAAATGTTGTTTTTAAATATATTTTTTAAAAAGAAATGTAGGATGAAAAGAAACTACTATGCCTAATATAAGATAATCATAAAACACAATCAGTTCCATCAATCATCGACTAATTCTGGTAGTCGTGGTACTTGTTCATTCCGGAGACGATTTAAAACAACTGAACCAGGACGTAAAATTCTCCACGGTCTATATTGCTCAGTTTTCTTATAAAATAACCAGTTTTTGTCTTTCTTGTTCATAAAATAACCATTTAATGATTGTTCAATAAATGAATCAGATAAATGTAATGGAGGAGCATTCCAATGAATTAACACTTCATTATCTAAATTATCATGATGCAGGGCACGATTGTTATGAATGTGCTCCTTTAGAACTGAGGCTGCTGACTCACATACAGCTTCACTTCGAATTTTCAATACCATCAATAAGTAAAAATGAAGAAAATCATGTATACTACCATATAAACTTGCATTCATATAAAATGATTTCATAACTTTAGGTGTCGATATTTTACCAGCGGTTGTCCAAATATTAAATGTTTCTTTATCATCAATTCCATCTAAACAGCGTTGTTTCCACACCAGATATTGATTTTGTATATTGGATTTATTGAGTATTAATGTATTTGAGCTTAATGCGGCGTAATCAATAAGCTTTTTTAGTTCAATTACACCATAATCATTTATAATCTGTTTATTAATCAGTAACACTTGTTGATGTAAACGTGAAACGTCTAAACAATTTTTCATTAACATAAAAATCTCGGGTACATTTTCAAATCGTGTATTAATCGATTCAATTAAATGATGGCATAACTCAATTAACTTTTGACGTGCACGTTCAGTTGGACCATCTAAACCATAATCAACAATCCGTCTAGTAATCGGAAGTTGTTTAAATTCACACTTTAACAACTCAGTATAATATTGTTCAATAAACGTGGTCGATTGCATGTGTTGTGCTTCAACTTCATCGTCGTCTTCATCAATATAAAGTTCATCTTCAGCTGCTGAATGAACTGATTCAGTTGCTCGAAGCTCTAAAACGGAACGTGATCAGAAGCAGATAGTAATTGGGATAATATATGTCAAGTTACCTTGTGAATATTCCACGTTTTGAGTCGATTTTGTATCCAATTGTTGAAGTAATGTTCCATATTGAGTTAGACATTCTTTTAGGTTTTCAATTGAATCATCATATTCCCAGGGATATTTATTTACTTGTTGTACAGCTAATGATGCCGTAACAAGAATCTTATATATATCATTCAAACCAATGAGTTTACATACAAAATCAGTAGATTTTATTTCTTCTTCCTAAAAGTAAGAAGAGGTAGTTTTATAAACGGCAGTATTGTCGATCTAATTTACCTGTGCACTACTAACTTCATCAGCACCTAGTTTTTGTTGTGCACTAACCTTTTGTCTGGTTCTTCTGCTTATATCTCCATGATTGAATGCCATTATTCTATCTTCTTCTTCTTGTAAATGATAAAAAGTGGCCCAATCTCTTAGCATTGTTTCGTACACACGCAGTTGCGAACTCACGAAACGAGTCGCATGAAATGACTTAGGTTGTAATATTTCATCATCTGTCAATTTTGCTGCCTCTAATAACAACTCATATTGTTTCCCATATGAATATTTACTCATGAGTGATGCACATGTCCTGATAAACATTTGTAACCAATTAAATTTTTTGTTTTTCTGTACATCACCGATTGCTAATTCAAGTAAATGAGCAATGTCCCACGAGGTTACCATCCAGTTCTCATTTATTCCTATAATTTCACATAAATGTCTATTTATATTCATATGAATATAAGCTCCGTCAACTGCACAACCAGTTAATTGTTCTTGCAACATGGATTTTGTTAAACCAAATGATTTTAAAACTTCAATAGCATTAGCTGCTAATTCTTCTCCTGACAATTCGGTCTTACATAAAGGTGATTGCAAATAAATAGGTGTTAATTGTCCATCAATCATTAATACCATCATTGTGACTTGCATCGATCTTTTTAAAAGTGTAACTTTATCAAATGTTAAGCCAAATGGTGGACGACGTTGTGTAATTGGATCAATTGATTTTATGTACTCGATAATTCTATTCTTCATAGACATTGCCATACAATCTCTCACCTTCTCGAAAAACCATCGACTATGTCTAAATGAATAGATTCAATTGAGTCAATTAAAACAGAATATATTAATGATAAATTAATTTAACTACCTGTATGTACCAACTGATGCACCACAGATATCCAATAAATTTAATGATTGAACAAATTTCAAATCACCGAGGCCATTTTGAATACAGAACAAAGCTGCTCTACCAACATTTAAACCAGCTTTTCTGTTTTTTCGTAAAAAATCTTCCAACTCTTGCCTCATCTCATCATCTTTTTCAACACACCAGTTATGCAATTTATTTGTATAATGAACTTTTAAGCTTTGCTTTAGATTTCGAAATCTTTGAGATTGAAGTTGATGTGCATCTTGTTCGATATATTCAAATATACCAAATGATGATTTAATTGTATTCAATAAATGTTTTGCAGCTTGTTTTTTGAACTTCGAACATGGTACGCACGTAATTAAAGCAGAATCAATATCTATTTCTAAATGTTTCAGCATAAATAAATCATTCGAGCATTTCACATTGTAAAACATGTTTTCTATATCAACTGATTCTGATTGTGACATCATCGGCGTTTGAACCTTTGCTTTCTCTAATTTGATTTGTTCGATTGCATTTGTTATTTTTTTCAATCGTTCAGCCATTGATGATAATTGATCTGGAACAGAAGATGCTGTTGGACTTGTACAGACAGACACAGAAGTTGGAGAAGAGACATGAGAAGTATTTAATGATAGAGATGTTGGTGAAACTACAGTCGATATTTGTTCATCTTGATTTTGTTCATCAGCATTCAACACTGGTATTGTTATTGATGTTGTTATATCACGATTTATTTGTTTTTGAAAGAATTTCTCCACATTATTTTCAACTATTTTTAATTTAAATGTTTTATTTGGATGTTGTTTTTTGCAATGATCTTTTGCTTTATCTTTACGACCAGACCATTCACAGTAAAAACATGTTACTTGTTCTTTACTTGGAAACATTTACAATCTTTATAACTGGGACAGTTTTAAACAACTGGAAGTTTGATTAAACAATGTAAAGAATAAAAGAAGAGCAAGCAAAATGTGAAGATGAGAATCCTATACTTTCTATTTCTTCGAAGAAAAACACACGCTATATATATGATGGTGGATCACCCTATTAGGGGTATGTCCAACAGGAGGTCAAGAGAACAAGATGTGGAATATTCCTATAACATATGGCAACACATATGTGAACGACAGAAAAGGAAAAATCCATGTAGAAGAATGAAGGAAAAATCCATATAGAAGAATGAAGGAAAAATCTCTGGACGGTATGAAAGAGAACGAGAACACATGAAGGAGATGATGAATCACACTACATATGATATATGTATCTGTAACCACAGAACGAAAGAAGATATACATATATGACGTAAGAAAGAAATGAAGATGGATGATAATACCATCTAACAAAAGGTTATGATTTACGTTTATCACTCTCCTGACTTCGCATTTAACATTCTTCTTTCGTTTTCCCTTCATCTTTTCTTTTTGTCTTGTTTGTTGCATATATCTGCATACATCGGCCTGCTTTTGGTAGTTTTTATATATGTTAGAAGTAAAGAAAACAAATGTTAAGTATAGCAACAATATAAGCGGCACGAAATGTTCTATATCCTTAATTAAAGAATAAAAGAAAATAAAACAAATTAAAACATAGAGCTTATGCATGCTAATGATGGAACATATTAATTGTCATAGGTAACAAAACGGGAAACAGTTAAATTACTCTATATCAGTAAACAGATTATATTATATACATACGAAACTTATTTTGTTATCTACAGAAAAAATATTTCAAAGTCAATAATTTTCCAAAAATTTCCCCCAAACTTAAAAATTTCCCCCAACGCGCGTTGGCGCACACGACCATATTCTGCACCCCTGCTCACGACGAACCATTGATTCATCCATAAGTAAGAAACGCTTTCCATCGAGTGTTCCTTTGAATTGATCAGGAATATCAAACAAACAGGTTTGTGGAAATACAAGCACCACTCTTGCTCGAACTTGAGTTAAAGTTAAACCTAAAAGAGATCAAAGAAATAGAATTATACATTTAAGCTTAACAAATTTATCAAACTCTTGACATGTGGGTAGGATAGCGGTAGTCGTTGAATTGAATGATGAATTTGAAACTTCTTGTTCATAGATCATAGAAAGTGATCTATTTTTTTTGAACAGCTCGTTCTTTTATTTTGTTTCGAACAATTCATGCAACTATCATATCAGGATTTGGTTCATGATTATGTGCTTCAGTGCCACCACTAATGTAAACATTGTTTGAATTTGTATGCGCGGATTTGTTGCAATTCTTGTACGCGCAGCACCCGTATTTTTTATTTCCTTTTTCTTTATTGGATTTGTATAAATAACCATTTAATGATAACATTAATTGACCTTTATTTAATTTGACGAATATTAATTTAATATTTTCTTTTCCCATTGTGTCCATTGTGCTTGTTGTAGATAAATTCTTCGTCTTCAAAGTTTATTTATTGATAATGTATTTATTCAAATGTATATGTATCACTCGTTCCTTTGTTTTGCACAAATGCTTTTCCTTACTTTTACAACACGTTCTCAAGTCATCAAATAATATTAATTATAAGAAACATTAACACTTCATTTCAATTGCCGACCAATAGTACCATCTCGCTTCACATGTTTTTGAATCATATTACATAAAGATAAAGCTTCTGTGAGTATGGACTCTGAAAGTTTTGATCTCTGACAAATATATATCCCCTGGTGGGAATAAATGATACACCTTATTTTCCCGATTATTCCTCTCTGCCATTGTCGTTCGGTGTCATATTTACATCACAGATAGATCTTTGATAACTTGACTTACTCCAAAAATTTCAGCCTTATACGATGAGAATTTCTTGAGAAAAGTACAAATATATCTCATGCACTCATGTAGTTTTGTGGAGGAAATTTACTATTTTCTTGCTGAAATTGTTTTTTTTTGTGTTTTCAAGAGTATCAATCTTTGACGCTTATATTAGGCTTTTTCCTCTCCGTTTCCACTGTTACCAGCGTTTGAAGATAGATTCGTTCGCCAAACGCTTAAAGGAAATGTATAGAAGTGAATTCATTCATTAAAGATTGATATTATTGAAAATACAAAAAAAACAATTTCAGCAAGAAAATAGCAAAGTTTCTTTACAAAGCAACATGAGTGCATGAGATATATTTGTACTTTTCTCAACAAATTCTCATCGTATAAGGCTGAAATTTTCAGAGTAAGTCAAGCCATCAAAGATCTATCTGTGATGTAAATATGAAACCGAACGACAATGACAGAGAGGGATAATCGGAAAAATAAGATGTATCATTTATTTCCGCCGCGGGAATATATATATCAAATGTTCTTTTTTTCTGATCTTTGCTTTTTGATGTTTTTCCTTTTTTGATAATTTTTTCTTTCGACATTATTTGATAGAATTATTTTATTTCAAATTAAAAGCACATAGACACATATATATTATAGGCATAACAAAGAGAAGAAGAAGTAATACACAATCACCATATGTCTTCAAATATAGAAATAAACAACTTAGAATAAGAGGATAGCATATTCAATTAAAGCACAAAATTGTCCCACAATATCAATTTGAACAACATCTATAAACATTATTTCTCCACCGATCAATCTTCAGAGCTAAAACTAAGATAATAAAGACATTTACGATAGTAATCGATGAAAAAGTGATGGTGCAAAAGAAGAATGTGGTGCTCTCTCACACTCATCCATCTGGATATAGAATGTAGTTATTACGTTTATTCCTGGTATCATACTCACATTCTGATATATTTTCTAAACATATTCTCTAATTAATTACCTTTATCGATGTCTTTCAAAAATATTTTTATATTGACTGATGGCTGTTCTAAATACTTGTTTATATGTAGTTGATGGTAAAATAAATATAACAAAAGTGAGCAAAGGTGGAACTAATGATACATAATATCCTAAAAGGAATAACCATGATTCATCAGTACTTTTCATACAACCAGATGCAAATGAGATAATTAAATGTGGAATACCAAGAACAATTAATACTAATGGACCGATGAGAAGACTTCTATGTCTTTCAATTTCTCCATATAATATTTGTCTATACACTTGTTCAGTGTGTACCCTTGCTTGTTGTCGAGTACTTATGATTATAATAAGAACAGCCGATATGACATTGATAATAAAGGGAAAAATTAAGTGAAAAATAGTCATTATTGAATTGAAAATTTGTATAGTAGATGAATATTCAACAATACACCAGATTCGTTTTTGTTCATCATTAATTTCTTCAAATAATCTTCGATGAATTGGATCATGAACAGTTGTAATAATGATAAATAATACGAAGATAAATATTACTAATTTAGCTATTGATCTTGTCTTTTTCTTATTTAAATTAATTCCTTTAATAATTATAAATATTCGTTCAAAACTAACACACGAAGTTAACCATTGATTCATTGTTAAACAAAATCGAAGAAGAAAATCAATAGAATGACATTGAATTTTTAAAAATAATTCATTTTCAATTAATTGTATTTGTGAAAATAAAAGTATTAAAAATTTAAATGCAAATATAAACATTGTTAATAAAGTTATTATTGATGAATATAATAGATAAATTCCAGAACCAGATTCACGAGCTTTTCTGTTTTTAAAAGTAATTAATGATAAAATACCATTAATCATACCTAAAATTATCACAATAACAGTTATGATTATACTTATGATAACTGTGTATGATTGATGTGATATATTATATTTTGGTTGAATATGAAACCCAAGAATAGCATCAAGAGAAAGACTAAAACCATATGTATTAAATTGGCATTGTGCACCATAATAGCATACAGGACATACACATATTGATGTTGCAGGACAGGCCAAATTATCTTGAAAACAAGTGCCACCATGTATACAACCACTTTTACCTTCACAATCCTTTTTTGAATCATGTGTAAGTTCCAGACAGTTAGCTATATATTGACGTTGATGATATTGACATAAACATAAATGAATTTCATCATGAAAACATGATATTTGTTTAGAGAAATTCATTTGACATGGAAGATGATAATATTTAATACGACGAAGAAGATGAGAATTTAAAATTGTTTCATTGAATAATTCATTAATATTTAAGCAACGATCTGATGAACGAATAGTTTTTTGAATTATTGATGATCGATTGTATTTTTTTTTTATAACAGTTATATAATAGTTTTGATTCCATTCAATAAAAACAATGTGAAATTTATGTGGCCAATATATAGTAATAGAACGTTGTCCAAAGGGAATTATTCCATAATTAGTTGTATGTAATGGTGGTGATTGAAATACTTCCAGATCAATGAAATGAATCTGTATTGCTGTTGATAAAACAAGATCTTTATCAAATGAAACGATAATTGCCGTTTGAGGTATTTCACATCTTTCTCCAGTAAAATTTTTCGGACAGATACAAATAACTTGCTGATCAATTGTTCGATATTCATTTATAATTAAACATTGACCACCATTTAAACATATATTTTCTTTATTTTTTTTACATAAAAAATTATTACTAATTAAACATCGACTACCCATTTTGTTGAAAGGACAAACACATATTGATTGATTATTTGGTAATTTTCCAATACATAATGAATCCAATGGACATGTACAATTATATGAAATATTACAATATCGACCAGACCATCCTCTTTCACATTGACAAAAAGTTCGATGATCTGAATCATTGAAATATTTTCGACATTTACCATTTATACATTGATTATCTGAACAAATTTCCGGCTTATCGTGAATACTAGGTACATTCAATTGAAAAGATAGACGATAAACAGGTAAAAATGGAAATAAAATTATTTTGATCGTACTTCCTCGATATATTAACGATTTCTTTTCATAAATATCAATATGAATAAAATATTGTTTAGTTTCATCTTTAGGTCGTGTAGAATATAATAAATAAAAATTGAATTTTCTTCGACAATATGTTTTTGATAAATAAGTTATTTGTTCATAAGAATGAACAATTCGTTGATCACTATCATCAATCAATAAAATAATTGCAGTTATCGGAATTTCTATTGAATCAGATGATACAAGAAATTGTATTGTAATACTAATTCGTTGATTTTGATGTTGACAAGTATTTCCATAAAAACTCGGTGGACAAAGACATGCCATTTTTGTTAAATTTTTTTCTTTATCTAACCATACTTGTAAATCAAGACCTCGATGACAACGTTGCTCAGAATATTCAATTTTGACAATTGGTTGATGTAAATCTATATCACTAATTTTATTGTTAACATTTGTTTTTAATGAGTTTGAATCATCTCCAAGCTTAAAATATTTCATGTTCAAATGATCACCACTCAATGCATGAAAAGGTGTACAAAATACTTTTGCAGCACTAGGAACTTTAGAAGTAGCACTATAATAACAAAATAAGTTTGTTTGATTATTATAATTAATACTATTGCATATCTGTTCATCATCTCCATATTTACATTGTTCTTTATTATCGCATACATATTGCCATGCCATACAAAATTGACGACTATCATTGGTACAATGAAATGATTTATATACACCATCTTGGTGTCCCGTCCGACAAAGATATGGTTCATCAGTACCACCAATACAATCAACAATACCATCATTTGCTTTTTCAATAGGTAAACACATAAGTTTTTTTGTTTTGAATGAACCACATATATGATTATCTGATGGACATTTTAATATTGGTGATGGATCACAATTAAGTTCATCAGCACCATTTCGACAATTCCAAAATTTATCACAACGTGTATAAATATTATTGCATGACCATTGTTCACAATCGGTTTCATCTGTTTGATTTCGTCCATCGACCATTTTTGGTATTAAATGTGTAAAACCATCACAAATTGTTGAAAATGAAATTTTAGTTCTAATAATATGTCGCTTAGAGAACTCTTCATCATCACATTCGTTATCATCATGCCTTGTACAGTGACATATTTTATCACCAACTAAACGACGAGGAATACATTCATTAGTTATCTCACATTTAAAATGACTAGAATTTTTATATGTAGAACAATTCTTGTTTAACATAGAAATATCTTCATCATCGTTATGGATACAATCTTGAATACGATCCATTAAACGATGTTTAGAAATACATTTGTATGAATCAATACATTGATACATACTCGATTCGTTACATATCATTGAATTATTATAGATCCATGATGTTCGCCGTTGCAGCCAATGATATAACGGATCAATATATAGTTTGATCCATCCAGGTTTATAGTCGGGATCATCAATTATCGAATTATTATGAAAACGACATGTCATGTTATCAGATAGCATAAATACTTCGTTGTTATCATATACATGAAGAAGTGTACTATTGTAACAAATATAAGTAGGTTGAGGAATATCATCATTTGAGTATTTTAAATCACCGTTTTCATATACTACAAAGACATGACCCAATAAAATGGGACGAGCCGTTGCATAAACAATATTTGGGCAACTGTTTCTTACTATATTATCGCATGTTTCATTAAGACAGTAATTTTGACAAAATGTTTCGGTTGAAATAGGCATATGGATAATACACTTAACTGCTGTCCAACATTTATCGGAGCTTATACTTATTGGCCTAATTGAAAACAATGCATCAAATAATAGATCATTGCGATTGTTAACACACGAACTCGAAATACGTTTCAAACGCTGATTAGATATCTTTGCACAGGAAACATCTTCATATTCGAATGTTGGTTCACGCACAAACTTGTTTTCAAAAGATGGCAACATAGAATGAAAAAATGAACCGTCCGATAAATCAAGACAATCATAATGAGAATCTGTCTCGCGAAGAAATGCTAGAGGTATACATTGTCCATCTAAACAACGAAATTCATCCTCAAGACATTCACTTATTTCAATTTTCCAACAATGTTGTTCATCAATTCCATTATCAAGACAATCAATTTTTCCATCACATATTTCACTCCAATCAAGACAAGACGGGGATGGACCTCGATCACATTGCAAATGTATATAACACGTTAGACTCATCGGTTCATAATAATTGCCCTTGTAGAATTCATTAACAATTTCATTTAAGGATGTTTGATGAGACTTGGAAGCAGGCAAACTATATTCACATGATGGACCAAAATTTGGCAATGTGCAGTTATAGAAAAGTGCTGTTCCCTTTAATATTGTCGTAGAATTGGATAACTGATCGAGATAATGCTGATAGTGCTGAATAACATCCATCGGTGCTGACCAAAGATATAATTGTCCACTTGTAATGTTTTCTAATGCTAACTGAGCAAAGGTAAATTTTTGATCGATATTGTTTTTCTGTATCTTCCATGCAGATGGCCATTCACTCAGACAATAAGGAATTATCTGATAAGGTTCACGTTCGGGACGCGCTACGGAAATAGCGGAAGTAGCATACAAACAATCGTGTAATAGACCATCATTATTTTCATTACCACTAATCCAATCTGTTAGATATAGATTAATTTGAAGTTGTCCATTAATCGAATGTAAGCTTAGAATGTAAAACAAAATTTTAATCGGCAACATATCTCAATTCTCAAATACGTGTGACTATCATTATCTGCTGTATAAAATAAAAGTTTAAAAAGAAATTATTTGTTGCTAAAATATACTACAGATGTTAAGATTTATTCCGGCGAGAAAAAGTTGTGTTAATCATACAAATTTAAAACTCTATGCTATATGATGATATACATTGAATACTATGTTAGCCGATCTTATTTTATTCTATGAGAGAAATTTACACATGAAGAAATGGTTAATACAACTAGTATTTTGATGATAAAAATTTTAACACAAAGTAAACTTTTAAAAAGAGGGAAAAAGCAAAAAAATGTGAAACAGTATTTACCAGAGAAATTTTTCTGTTCGATAGCACAACATTTTGAGTTCCGTTTTGACGTGAATATTGATTTAATAAAAAATAACTTAATTAACTACAAAAAAAAAAGAAAACGTTTATCTAAGCATTTTCACATTGCCTTTTTTTTACCTGTTAATTAATATAATGATCATTTTTTCTCCATACTACCAGCTGTGCTATTATTTTTAACGATGAAGTAAAAACATTTCTAACTTTTATTAGTATGAGTGAGATCGTATCAAAGCTATGATCGATCTGGTCGAGTGAACAAAACTAAACAGCACCAAATCAAACATACATGTACAGGGTTGGATATAATATTTTGCCCGGAGGGTACCGTTACAATTTTAAGCAGAAGATATAACGAATTTTATATCAAATGAAAGCTTGTCAAAAATGAGGTTTATTGATACTAAATAGTAAGCGTTATGAAAGTTTTTAAATAGAAAACTTAAGAAACTTACAGAAATTTGATACGTTTTTTGTAGTGAAAACTAAAGTGCCAGTACTTCAAAAATGGAATAACATGTTTTTCTTGGATATTTTTACATGGTTTGATAGAACTCGTCGAGCTCTACAAAACTGTATATATGAAAAATTTTTTAAACAAAGCCAAGAGTTTTCTTTTTTATAAAAAGTACAGCGGTTTTCCATTAGCATCTTTATGTAAGATTTTTGAAAGTATACTCATTCGATGCAGCATGAAAAACTGCATCGAATGGGTATTGTTGAAAATTCGACTGTTTTTTCTTCTGTATTAAAAATGTTACTTTTTTAACGTTTTTAAAGATTTTTCAAATAGTTTTTTGAATTTTTTATCATAAAAAAATGACTCAGATAATCTTTAATGCACACAGTTTTGTAGATCTCGACGAGCTCTATCAAACCGTGAAAAAATATCCAAGAAAAACATGTTATTCCATTTTTGAAGTACTGGCACTTTACTTTTTCACTACAAAAAAAGTATTAGATGTCTGTAAATTTCTTAAGTTCACTATTTAAAAACTTTCATAACTTTTACTATTTAGTATCAATAAACCCTATTTTTGACAAGCTTTCATTTGATATAAAATTCATTATATCTTTTACTTAAAATTGTAGCGGTACCTCCCGGGCAAAATATTATTTCCAACCCAGTAGAGCGTTTAGCTTTGTCATTATGATGATATTAGTGATCGAATATGAAAAACAAATGATATTATATAATGATTAACAATATCGAAAAAAAGAATTTTTTTTATATAGCGTTAGCGTTACTCGAAATACCATCTTACTGAAAACCTAACAAGTCAGAAAACGACAGAAAATCTAGAGGGAGTGCGCTGGGAAGCTTTCCATCTATGCTTAAATCCGATAATTCAATAAATAGTGTGTGACTGTGAGTCATTTTCGGTTTACCCATACCCATTACCGGTCCTCACACCAACTTTCAATGCAAAAAGTCACAGTAGGAGAGAGATATTCTAACGATCGTAGCGAATTCTCAAAAATTTATGAAAGATTGGTAAAAATTGTAGTATATCATAACCTGTGTGGAATTTCACTCAAACTTCTCTTCTCGACTGGCATCGCTCTCTTAACCTTCTTCTGGACCAACGGGTATACCATGAAAACTTTGATGACGCTAGCTATTACGGAGACATATTCTTTTTATCTATATAGAAGATTGATAGATCGAAATGTTCTCTGCTCCAATCCATTATGGGTCACGAGTAACGATATCTCATCTCACTTGTTGCTTTCTTCATTCGATGGATATTTCCATTCATACGATTGCACTGCATCTTATACCTTCTATTCATTTTCTTTCGATTATCCTAAAATGTCGCGTGGCCAATGACGAAAAGCCTATGTTTTTATACACTTTTGTTCTTGAATTATTGAGAAAACAATAATACGCACAATTTTTCTGGAAAAGGTATTTACTGTAGTAGATCTAATTATAAAAGGAGGAAAACATCCCGTCAGGTAAAAATTTTAGGTCGAAAACTACCCTATGACCTTTCCCTGAACAAAATGGTATTCCATGCAATATTTCATAGCATTTACTCATATCATGTCCAAATGCATGAAGGACACATAGATTGACAAACAAACTTTCTTCTTTATATATATACATCCTTCATCTGTGTTATTTTTTTGAATTTTGATTTGTTTTCATGCCGTTATATCTCTGTAAGATTCTTGATAATATTCACTTTTTGCTAATGAAGTTTTTATGAATATTTAATTCGAAATGATTCATTTTCAACAGATCGTGTTCATAATGAAGTTGATGATGATTTAATATTATGTCCACTATGTATGAATATTCTTTGGAAACCAATAACATGTAAAATATGTGAAAATTCATTTTGTATAAAATGTATTCGTTTATGGTTAAATGAAAAACCAAATACATGTCCATTTAATTGTTATTTTCAAAAACGAAAATCTCCAGCAATTCTACTTAAATTATTATCAAAATTAAAACTTGATTGTCAATATAAATCAAATGGATGTACTGATATAATACCATATGAAACTTTAGAAAAACATCAATTAGAACAATGTCCTAATTGTTCAAAAGAAATGTTATATAAAGATCTTGATAGTCATCAAAATGATAATTGTATACCAAAACAATTAACATGTTTATTATGTAATACCATATATTATCAAAAAGATGGACATAATTATATAGATTTTATAAAACAACGAGATATTAAAGTTTAAAAAGCACTTGAAGACTTTAAACAAACACTAAAAGGATATTCTGATTTACTAATTAGGACATGTAAAAGACAAGAATTAAATCAAGATTATGCAAACAGAAAACAATTAGATAATGATGCATAAGATTGTAAGTATATTTATTTTGATTAAGTTTAGTATTATTTTCTATTATTCTTAATGTAAATTATAATATAATTATATTTCTAATTCTATCAGAAGAAGTTTATCTTCACTGCTCTTTAATAATAGTGAATTATGTCCCTCGCCTTTATTCATAAAATAAATACCAAGACTATTTCTATTTAGCACTGTACCTACAAGCATTATCATTAAGATCAATGTAGACAGTAAACAAGAAAAGAACTTAACAGCATGAAAAGTTCTACGATCTACATGGTTAAGTTTCGACTGAGCAAAAACGATGGTTTTGTGATAAAAAATGAATTTATTTTTTTCTTATTTCATCCTTTATTTAAAACATACCAATTAGAAGCAGCGTAAAAAGCTCTCCAATCTACACTGTAGAACTTATCTTAATTCTGTACTTTTTATTTTTTTTAATGGAGCATATTAAGTAATAATAAAATGGAATGTAAAACTCCGGTCAATCTAAGTTAAACTTTATCTAATCCATTACTTGAACTACTCGTTGATACTAACTAACTACTATTATTCACAAGACTTCGAAAGTATATACCCAAAACTTCATAAGAAAAAAAATGTTACATTATGTTTTTACTTAAAACTTAAATGAAGCAAAATATATAAAACATTTTTCTTAATAATAGCTTTATATTGCTATAATCTATAATTAAAATTATAGAGCGTTTAATTTTGTCATTAAGATGACATTGATGATATCGAAAAAATTAATTTATTTGATATAGATAGTCTATCGGCACCAATTGAAGACTTTTCATCTTTACCTTTTCCAACAAAATCATCAATAACAACTCAAAGATTAACACCATCAAACGGTAAATAGAATTTATAGTAAAGATGTTTTCAAAATAAATCTACTTCAAAATATTTTGAATAAAAATATTAATTTTTATATTTAAGAATCATTACAAATTTCTACAATAAATTCTTCTAATATTTCTCGATTATCAAAAGATGATGGACATATTCCTAATGGTTATGTTGGTTTTAATTGGAAAAATGCTTATTATATGTTTGAAGAACGTGTACATAAAAATGGTGCATATAAAAATTCTGTTAAATATGTAGCATATAATGGTAAAGGAAATTCAATGTCAATTTATCATTGAAATTTAAAACTTATAATAACTGGTTATCGTTCTAATATTATTCATTCTATTAAAACAATAATATTAAATAAAACTAAACCATCATTATATGAAATTGATTGGCAATAAATTGATAAAATAACATTTACACTCGAACGAATTACGGATACTGTTAAACCGGAAACATTTGTATTAATATGGTTAAATTTTATTTTTATAATACATTTATTCACACAATGAATCATATGGAAATTTTTATTCGTATAATTTGTTCTTCATCATTTCTTGAGTATCTAAGAAAATTACGCGGCAAATATTCAAGTGTGGACTTTGGCTTTTTTTATTTACAAGATTTTATCGTTCTCATCTTGTTTAATCGAGTTATACAATAGATTAATCTCGAAACAAAGTCTAAAAAGCAAAAATAACATATACTATTTACATTTTATTTATTGATAAAACTCAATCTTCTCTCGATGTTTCATTTAATAACATACTAAAAATGTGAAGATTTCAAAAGGATTTGAATAAATAGAAAGAAAGAAAATTTATTAATTAAACAAAAAAAAATTTGAAAACAACAGTTTACTTTCATTGACGTAGATGTTTTTTTTTTATAAAATACAAAAAAAAATATCTCAAAAAGATAAAATCCACCTTGACAGACTTTATTTTTTAAATTCGTCATTTAATTTATTTAGTAACTGAAATATTGCAACAAAAGAAAAACGTCATTATTCTTATCATTTTTAATTGAGTCAGTTTACTGTTAAGATTGTGTAAGATGATAAGCATAGAAGAACATATTACATATATATATATATATACTAGATTCTTCTAACAACCATTATTTATATTCACATTGAAATTTATATTTTCGAATATTTCAAAAACAAAAAATGAAAAATTTTATTTTTATTTTATGTTTCATTGGTGTTTTAATTAGTAAGTAATAATACCGAAATTACATTCGAATTATTAATAATATTATTTTCTAGGTGTAATTCATTCAGCTTCTACTGGCGGATCTTCACCAACACAAAGACCGACTCAACCTACAATAACTCAAAGATCAACTCCAGGTACAAAAACTCAACAACCAACTCAACGTACATCACCTCGTCCAACATATACAACATGTTATTCATGTCAATATCAAAATTGTCCACGTCCCTTTTACTCAGGTGGTATTCGTACTGAAATTTCAAATAGATGGTGCTATGTATGTATTATTATATGTAATTTAATATAAATTATGAACTGAAAATATTGTTTTATTTAGAAAATGAGTGCATCAGATATTCCAGATGCTCAACCATCCAGTCGAGGAGCTGATAATTTCGGTTATTGTCGTTCAAATGGATGTTCATGGACAAATATCCAAGGTGTGCAAACATTTCTCTGTTGTTGTAATAGAGATTATTGTAATAGTGCTCTTCCAACTGCAAAATCAAGTTTTATAATTTTATTTTTATCTGTTATAACATTTATATTTACAAACAAACTTTTTTAAACTAAATAAATAAATAAATATTTCTTTTCTTTTAAATTGAAATAACCAAATTATAATCACTAGTTTTTACTTCTTTAATAGAAAATTATCCATTGTCAATTAACTTAAGTTTATCTTCATCATAATAGCAGCTACTATATATTAAAGCATATATTTAAAAGTATTGACTATTTCATTAGCTTTTTCTATGATAGATCGGATACATCAACATATGCAATTCCTATACATTTTCGACTAATTATAAATGCCACTTGTAATTGTAACTATCAATCAGTTATAACTTTCGAATTATATTGTTCTAGTCATGGCTTTATTTAGAACGAGTTTTCTTATATCTAGTAATCAGCATATGTTGTTTTTGGTGGCTTATCACGTCAAATCCACGCTGATTAATAAGATACGTTTATACTATATGTCAATGTGCTGTCATTCACTTGCTTCTTTTCTTTTAGTTTTCTTCTTCATCAGTTGATGTATGAACGACAAAGTTAATAAGTCGAAAATAGAATAGGCTTATAAGAGTGAAAAAAAAATAATTTGGTAAATTAATTTCTTATGAAATAAAACGCACGCAATTATATTGACAGACAACATTCTCTAAAGTTCGTGACAATCTTTATTAAATTTTATTCCTATGTCAGAGGCTAATGATTAGAACTATATTATTAATTTTTAAATTGTGTTCTAAATTTCTCATTATTCTAAGATTATTATTAGCTATACAACAAACGATTCGTTGTTTCGAGTAAAATGTTTTTCTTTCCGTTGTTTGTATCATTGCATGGTAGATTTTTTTATCACATCGAATTGATTAGTTACTTTAGTCTGTCTTTTTCTGTATTAGACATATTGTAAAGTAAGTTGAAATTTTAGAAGCATCATATTATGCAATAAATAGTTCAAAGAATAGCAAGACAGAGTAGATAATAGGTTACGTGTAAATTTCTGATCGAAAAACGAAGGAAAAGAGTGTTTTCGGAAAATGTGGCGGAATGTATTGCTGTGAAAGGATTTATGTATGAGAAATAAATATGAAAAAATGTCATTTATAGATGAATCCATCACAAAAAATTGATTAATATTAGTTTTTGGAGGTAAGAATATTGAAACTACGTATATTTTCGTTTGTATTGTCGAACATGTAAATGAAATCAAACGGATTACTATTTTAACTCGTTCATATCTGTTCAAACATTTCACAAGTTGATAGTTCTAACTTATGAGGAAAGTTTCCTACCTATTTAAAAGCTTTCGGCTTCATCTTCTGACCATAGATAGGGCTTAGTCAGATAAAGAAAGTTCCAAGAGTATTCATATGCATGGTCCTTCCTTACCAAGATATCATCAAAATTAAGTTATAGCAACAGATACTTTTCTCATTATTGGCGAATTCCCTTTCTTTTTTTTTTTCGTCTAACTAATTCTATTTGTAGAAACCAACTACTACTAGAGCTGACCATAGATTTTATTCAGAATGGCCGACTTAGTTTTGAAGTTTTGTTTTTATGTAAAAATTCATTTGTTTGTCATCATGAATACTGTTTTTTGAATTAATTCTGCGCATTATAATGAAGATAGTCCTTTTCTTTTTTATCTTGAACATGCAATATTTTTTTACCTTCAATAAATGACGTGCTCTCACTACATAATCCTGTCGTACTTGGATGTCCTTAGTTTTTTTTCACTCTATTTTGCGAACATACAATAATAATGAATTTGAACATTGTCAGTTTATTAAAAATTTATAATTGTGATAATTTTCATTTGTCATCTATCGGCTTTCTTTAGCATATAAAAACAGGTGTATAATAATTACGACTAAATAAAGAGCATTCTTTGATTAAAATTTAAAAGAAAAATGTTTGTGACAAAGTGATGTTATTTATGATTTCATGGAAAAAAAATACTTGTGCTAGTCTTATTAATGAACAATTCAGAAGAATATTTGTAATAAGAAAATAAAAAGGTTCTCAATACTTTTTAGTATTCAACAACTGAACGATATGTAACAAATTTCTACATGATCGATTGATATCTACACATTGAAAACATGTCACTTAATGCCACTCTAGTAACTTCACTCAATTATGCCACGACACAGATCAATCGTCATGGAGCTGCATTAATGCTTCTGTTTGGTACTGTAGGTAATCTACTTAACGTTTGTGTACTAAGTGAACGTTCTCTTCGTAAAAATTCATGTTCAGTCTATCTTACCTGGTCTTCGATTACAAGTTTGGTGTTTATTTGGTCAGGATTTTTAACACGAATCTTACAAGGGTAAGTTATACATAAAATATGTAGTATTTGTTGATCGATAAACTCTGCGATTATATACAAATATTTATCACATTAATTACTAATATGAAACTGATTACTAAAATAAGTAATTAAATAAATATTGATGGATGATTTTTAAAAAAAATTGTTTCCTGTAAAATTCCAGTATTCATGGTATAGAAAGTTATTGATAATAGTCACTGAGCAAATGAAATAACTGAATAAAAATGACAAAATTACTATTAGTTGTATTGTGTTATTTTTGTTGAATATTAAAAGAAAAAAAAATTTATTTTAAATTAAATTCTAGTTATAATTTTAACTGGCCAAATGAAAATCAGCCTATTTGTAAAATTCGTCAGTATTTTCTTAACGTCAATTGGGCAATGGGTATTTGGTGTCTTGTTGGAGCTAATATTGATCGATTCTTGTGTAGTCATCATTCGGTTACGTTTCGTCAATGGAATACAAGTCGAACGGCAAGATGTTTTTTAATTGGAATGTTCATTTTTTTTGGACTTCTATTTATTGAAGTAATCTATTGTTTCGAAGCGAGTATTCCTAATGTTCCAGTAGCTTGCTATGGTCGTAATATTCCTTGTCGACTGTTTAATGATTGGGCAGCTTTATTATTCGATATTATTTTGCCCAGCCTTTTTCTAGCTACTTTTGGTGCATTAACAATACGAAACGTTCGAACAAGAGTTGTTCATCCAACTGTTAATTCACTTCATTCAAATAACACTAACAATAAAAGACTATTAATACGAAATAATGATCGTAATCTTACTCGAATGTTATTAGTTCAGGTAAATATCAGATTTGTTTTCTACTGTTCAGAATGTATATCAATCGATTATCGATAATTTTATCCCTTCAGTCTTATGATTAATATTGAGCCAATATTGAGAATGAAAAAAGGTCTTTTTGATACCTCATAGTGTCTTCTAACCAAAATTTTGTTCATTTTTTTCTTCTCTATTTACAATTATTACCCACCGTGCTATAGGCAAAAACATTTTTCTTTTTGCTATGATTCTTCAAGATAGTTTCTACTATTAAGAATAAGGTTGAAAAATTGACTATCAGTCAATTTTGAATAGATTTTAATCAAAATTTCATCATGAAAAATAAAGGTGAATAAGCGTTTTAGGTATTGATTGTTCTTCTTCTGGATTTACCATTTGGAATTTATCGGTCTTATGCTAGTCTAACATCGGATCTTCCAAAAAGTCAATACCGTGTGGCTGCCGAAAACTTGGCATATTCTTTGATTGTACTTCTTGTCTGTTTTACTCATTCAACTTCCTTTTACTTGTATACACTCACTGGTTCGGTATATCGTGCGGCACTCAGACGTATTGTAGTTCGGTGGTACAATCGAATGCGATCAAGACATGAACATCCGGGAAACATTTAAACAATATTATTTGCAGATTTTTCCCCTCTGTCTTTTTATTATGCATTTTCTTCAGCTGTTTAAGCGTGTCTGTTATTTTTTGTTTGTAAACATTATTTGATCAAATCCTATTTGTTTCATGATTTTCATTTTTAATAAAAATATCGTCATGAATCTGTGGATTTACAGGTAATCGTGTTATTATAGCATGGAATATTTTTACGAATTTCTATTCAAAATAATTGAAATGAAAATGAATAGTAAAACATGTTCAGAACAGTTGATCTATTGTATATTTTTCGATTTCTTTTATTATCATAACTTAATATGATACAAGATTCGATGACAAACGCGGATACAAAAAAACCATTATCGTGTTGATGAACTATCCTGCTTAAATGTAGATGAGCATTCAATGGACATCGTCATTGAAGAACGATGAACGTTTGTGAAAGTTACATATCTTTTGGTTACACTTTAGTAAAATACGTATATTAGAAAAGTTACACAGACTACACTTGAAAAAGTCTTTAATCCTAACGAAAAGTCCATGATTATCGATCAATTAACAATTGCTTATGATGTTAACAAGAACATTTGGTATTATAGAACGTATAAAAACTAAAATTTCTTCCTCTCGATTGCAGACATCGGTTCATCTATCTACAAATGTTCTTTTTCATATTCGATTCGATTGGTCAAAGAATATCGACCGTCTATTTTCTCATATAAGATTTGTTCAATATTTAAAATTGTAGTTTCAATTAAAAGATCAAGATGAAATCATAGGTACCAAAAATATAGAAATAGGAAAATATGAAAAATCAGCAACCGGTAATGTCAAAATCCAAATCGTTGAATCACAAGATACCATGACAAGAAATCCACTAGAAAAATAAAAAATTGTTACTGACTACTAAACGCAAGACTTTATTCTTTATGAATTTGGCTTCACAATCAAGCCGGTCATGTGTCCTGCGATGGATTACTGATTAACACATTCAGAGCTATAACCAATCACTTTCTGTGACACTATTCCCTCTTTCCTTTCTCTTCTCCTTCGTATCTATATATAGTGTAAGCACTCGTATTGCTCATCAGTCATTTCTAGCCATACATGCTTTTATCCTCTTTCTGATTTTTCTGTCTCATGAATACAAAAAGAACCACAACTTTTCCGATTCTTTCATAGGTGTCTCCTTCGATTCATCGTCCACTTTCGGTAAATGTTTTGCAAAGAATGTTCTCATTCCTTTGAGGATTATCAGACATCTTTCAAAAATTATTAGTTATCAAATAATGTTAAACAACTGCCTTCTGATATCTTTTGACAAGTGACTTGACGACAAACTTTGTTTTGAACGCTACCATGCAGTACATTAAGAATATACAATTCGCTTTTTATCAATCTTCGACAAAGACACCATAGGACTCATCAGACATGTGACTCTGTAGGATAAGTGATTAAAACTTCAGTTGTGGAAGGGAAGAAGAATTCTCTGATGATCCTGTAATCACACTATTTTACACAAATTTGCTAAAGGTTGCTTGCTAACACTCAATAGGAACATTTCTTCCGATTCATCGTTCTGCAAATTTTTAGGTCTTGATCAAATTCTCTCTCTCACTGTCGAATAGTTGCTCATATTCAGATCTTAAACTCTTGTAGAGCCATCTAATCTCATGCATCAGCGCTTACATGGAGAAACGATCTGCTTATCAGAAATTTAGTATTAGCAAATGTTAATAGGATCTACATTAGATCGTTAGAACATTTGAAAGGTTGTGGATTACGTTAACAGTTCAGAAAAACTAGATTGTCGAGATTTTTACGACTGAAAATCGGGTTCGCTAAAATCTTTGTACTGGACACCTTTAATCACATCGCAGGGCTGTCGTTTATGTGTACCAATTTTATTACTAAACTAATTAATAAGAATACCATTGACCTTAGTTACAGATTCCTCAAACCCAATTAGCTTCTGGTCAAACTTTTTCATAATCTAATATTATTATTCATCCACAAGTAACACTTTTCTACATACTCGCTTAGATCTTTCTGATAGACGTACTGTTTCTTTTCCTGTTAAGTTTGTCGAAATATTTGAGTACAGTACTCCCAGTAGAACGTTAGAATTTATTTGTTCAGTACTATCATAAAAATCCAAAATTTTACTATCTATTACTATTTTTGTATTATTAACACAAAAACGAATCATAGACTCTAATTCTTTTGATTGAAAAAATTTTGCCCGAGTTTTCTAGCAAAAAAATTACTAATCGAAGTAGGGAAAAAAATAGAAACTGACTTTTGACTTGGATTCTGCACTCACAATTATTTTTGATCAAGTTTCATAGAAAATATTAGTAATTAATAGTTATTTCATTAAAACTAACCTTGGATTTGGATTCCCCAACCTCAAAAACTTTCGATCATACTTTATCAAGAAAAGTTTTCTTCGTAAAGAGATCATCTTTTATGTAAAAAAAATTGATTTAAAAATAGACTAACCCTAGATTCAAATACTTCAACCTCGATTACCTATATGTCAAATTTTTTCTCAAAACTATTAACAAGTTTTCATTGGTTTAACACATGCTAAATTCGGCTTGGCTTGGACAGACAAACAGACTTTAAGCATTTTAGTCATTGTATAAACTTTTCTTTCAGAAAAGGGAATTATATGAATATAAATTAATACTTTCTTTTTGTATTTACATTAATAGAAAGAATAGATTTATAAGCATACAATTATCTTAAGATGAATTAACCCTAGTCTTTTACACTGAGAATAATCTGAAAAATAATTTAGTTGATAAGAAAGCTATTTCAATATATACTATTTCAGTTTTCTTCTGTTTGGATACTTGTAACATTCACTCTCTCATTGAGCCTGGTCCAAAAGATTTATATTATATATTCTCATATGTAGAGGAACTCAAAGAAGGAACGCATTTTTTCAATATTGTGAATGAACCATAAGAGTATTTTAATAAATGATATCGTTTACATCAGGTAATATCGATGTAGTTCTAACATTGTGTCCCTAAAAAGATTTCTTAAATTATCAGTTTTTTTCTGTCAGCTTGTGATACGAAGAACTGATTATATAATAAATAATCAATACCACAAATTGATTTAGTATTTAAGCTGTTTTTAGGGTAGAAAATAGAATCGTTCATAGAACGAGATACTTTATTGTACTGAATGTCAGTTACGAGATCCTTTACTTGAAATATTTGTGAAATACGATCTAAAAGAATTGTTTTATGCAGTTTTAAAAATAATATAGTACAAAATCTTGGCCATACGAAACTAAAAAAGCGTTTAGAATTCGTTGCAAGGTGCGAAATCTATTATTGATTATACATACAAATCAAAGAGATGAAAGAAAAGGAAAATGTGAAAAAACGTCTTAACGGTAAGAATGTATGAAAGAGAATGACAAAATATTCCCTTCATTTTTGTGTGAATTTACATTGTGCTCTAAAAAAAGTTGTTGATTGTTAAACTGTTTATTGTAAATTTAAAATCTTTCGAATCCTAACTGACGTTTTTTTTACTCCATTATGGTAAATTTATTCATGTGAAAAATCAATGTAATGATTTACTCTAGTGAAACATCTTTGTTAAGGTGTCCGTGTGTTTCTTGACACTCTATTAACTAACTTTTCTTTTTATTTTAGGAAAAACGTCCACATATATATATATACTGTATAGAGAACGAGAAAGAATAAGATCGTGATACAGGTGTCAGGAGTGATGTCGTCTGAAGGCGACATCACCCTAACATTCTCCCTGTTGGTTGAAAGCGTGTTCACGATGTAAATAAACTATTATAATAAACAATAAGGAATAACAGTGTGCCACAAAAATGAAAGACGAGAGAAAAGAATAAAAAAAAAAAAAAAAAAAAGATAAAGAGGAAAAAAATCTAATTTTTTTTCTTCAATTATCTTAATCTGAGCATTTCAAATGTAACAACGATAGAGAAAAAAATTATAACAAGAACAGAAACAAAATTGAAATAACAACCAAAAAAAAAACTTTTTCCATAATAATAATATCGACTTACTGTCCATTTAGTAAATATTTCTTTCGTTCATTATTATTATTGTCAATCTCGTCTTCGATGATCTGATGTTGTTTGATTATTTAATATTCGATCAGATGATGTTGTTCGATAATGTGAATGTTGATGATATGCTGATGTTAATGATCGATTTGAAGATGAAATTGGTCTATCATATCTACGTAATGAACGATAATGATCAGTAGTGAATAGGTGTCGAGCAATTTTGTCATATTCATTGAGTTTATCTTTATGTTTAATACCAATATAAAGAGATATTTTGTTTGATCTTGATTTGGATGTGTTGACCGCAGAAAATGAAATATCATGTTGTCGTAATATTCTTTTTATTTGTTTGATGGAGAATCTTCTGTCGATATTGCGACGAATTATTTCAACTTGATAATATCGGTTCCTTTGGCGGATGGTACATGAACGATTATGTATACGTTTTCGTTCTTCAGCTGATAATCTCGGTTGAGCATGATCTGGTGATTGTGCTTGTTCATGATTCACACTAGCTAGATTTTCATTGGTAGTGTTCGATTTCCAATCAGTTGAACATTTATCTTCATAAGTATCTTCTGCTGATATTTGTTCTTGTGTATGAGTCATCATCGAGTCTTGAGTAGTTGTTGCTTCATTCTTTCGTTCAAGATTGTCGATAGATGGTGCAGGTGGATTTTCTGGAAATAAAATTTGATTAGTTATTTGTTCTTCACTTGGATAATCATCATCTGATGAAATTGGTTCAAGTGCATTATAAAAATTCGGCAATTTAAATTTTGATTTGTTTTTTTGAATGCATATAGGTTTATTTAAAGATGAATTAAAATTAAATTGTTGGTTCTTCATTTGAATAATTAAACGTTGCATCGATAAGCAATCGTTTTTCGCATATGTCGACAGACGATTTCGATATTGTTCTTCATTACGATTTAATTCAAATAATTCAGGATCTAAACCTATTTGAAAATTTTCATTTGATAATGTTTTTGGTAGATATTCATTTAATAAATAAGCCACACAATCTTGTAATGACCATAGATCAGCTGAGTTTTTTCCAATGCACTTCTCGCACATACAATTAGTAAGAGTGGTTAATGCTGTTGAAGAAGTAGATTCATGAGGATGGTGTTTGTTCCAAAATATTTTAAATGCAGCTTGTAGATTAATCATCTTGCTATTGTATATTTGATCATAAGAAAATAATTTGAATTGTGTAAATGGATATAGTTCATCTTTTGGACCAAAAATAAAAATCATTTTTTCTGGTGTAAATATTTTTTGAAATAATTGTTGAGTTAATGTAAAAACGATATTATCTTCTTGTGACAAATGACAGGTTTCGACTAACAAGATGAATGATGAATCACGTGGAAGAAGTATTTGTAGTTGAATGAGAGCTGGTTTGTTCGTTTGTCGAAATACGTTCCATGATTCTGTATCAATAATAACTTCTGTTGATGCGGTTGCTGCTTGAATTAGTCGATGTAAAATATTTGCAGATGTTGTACGATTGATGAAGTAAGACATATGTGGTAGCGGATCAAAAGGTGCAAGTTTAATTGAATATTCGTGCTCCTTGAGCTTTTTTTGAAGATTTTTCTTTGTATTCGTTGAAATAGTGGATGATGGTTGATTTAATTTATGAATAATATCGTTGTATTCCTTTTCCGATAACATGGTAATTTATAAATAGCAGTTTTATATTAATAAATAATGACTGATAAATTCTAAATAATCAATAATATATAATAAAAAAATTTTTTACCTAGATATGAAGGTCGATTCTCTAAGAAGAGAATCCGAAATTATTTTGAATAACGTATTGATTTACTAATTATCAGTCGTTGTTCCAATACGTGTGTGGATCACTATGTTTGTATAACCAAGGATTTAATATAAACAAAAGATATTTGTAATCATATAAGTTTGTTTGTAAAGTGAAATTCCATTCTATTCTTGTATATAATATGGATTAAAGAATTTTCCAATTGATTTTCTGTAATGTGTGGATACGGTGTGTGATTCATTTATACAAATGGATACATGTATGACTAATATAATATATCAACGTATCATATGATATCATTCATCGTGTCAATTAATATGATTCCGAAATTATATTCCATTTGATTCTCTATGGCCGGTAGGGAATCTGATGAAAGAAATAAATGTTGATTATATAACAAATAATATTTCGAAAAAGTGAATTAATCATTAAAATAAAATGATCATAATTAATATAATAGCCCTTCACAAGCAGTGAGTGGGGGAAAACACACTTCCCGATTGTGCTATGCTAGATTATATTTGATTATACCATCTCCAGGATAATTAATTAGTCCATTTATTTTGACATATATTGAATGATCGGGTCTCTTGATAAAGATTCTATTTTAATTAATACGTTGAAATATTGGGAGTAACACATCAGTTGTAATTTGACGATGTAATGTAGGTTTCTTGACGTGTTGTATAATGAATGTTTTGGAGGCGATTTTCTTTATTATCCGGTATGGACCTTCATATCGTAAATCAAACTTTGACCGAGTGTTGAGGGTTTTCGCCAGAACTAAATCGTTTATTTCATATGTTGGATCAGTACGATTTCTATCGTAACGTTCTTTATAACGTGCTTGGTTGAGTATAATGTTGTGTCTGGCTTGTTCATTTAATGTAGATAAATAATGATTGAGTTTCTGTGTATGTTCAGGATCATAATCGAGTATAACATTTGTATCTTGATGATCAAATGGTAATATTGGTTTTCGACCATGCATCATTTCAAATGGTACTTGTTTGGTCGACGAATGAATAGATGTGTTGTAGTTGAACGTTACGAACGGTAATTGATCATCCCAATTGGTTTTGTGTAAGTTCGAAAGAGCTGCAATTTTTGCGTCCATTGTTGAGTTATATCTTTCCACCTGTCCGTTCGTTTCGGGATGATACGGTGTTGAGTACAGATGTGTTGCACCAATTTGTTTGATTAATTCGTTTGTGAGTGCAGATGTAAAGTGTGTTCCATTATCAGTGAGAATACAACGAGGTGTACCAAATTTTGAGATAACATCTTCTTTAAGAAATTTAACAGCTGTTAGAGCAGAATTATCTCGTACAGCTTTTGTGACAACGAATTTGGATAAGATATCAGTAAGAGATATAATATATTTTTTACCACGTTGTGATGTTGGATTAATTGGTCCATGAAAATCCATAGCGACTAATTGCCATACACCTTCTGGTGGTTTGATTGGTCGTAATTTACCAGGAGTTTTTTGTCGACGTGGATTATATTGAGCACATAAGATACATGATTTAACATAATTATCGATGTCTTTGTACATTGAAGGCCAAAAATAACGTTGTTTGATTTTGTGTACGGTTTTATTTCTTCCAAAATGAGCACCGTTTGCTGCTGTATCATGATAAATTTTCAAAATAGTTTTTCTAAGTTCGCCTTGAGGTACATATGGAACAGGAGGATTTGATCGACGTTTTAAAATATTCTCTTCCATAAAATATTGTTTATGGTTTTTTATATTTTTTGTAATGTTCTTCACATAATTGTCCTCTTGTTGCGCTTGTATTAATTGTTCAATTGTAAATGGAATAATTCGATTCTCTTCGGTTAGAGCATCTTGTTTGTAAGGCGATTGATATGTTATAAAATCTGTTGGAGGATTTGTTGTGGCGTGTGGATTATGTGTTGTGGCGTTTCGTAATTTCATAGAACGAGTTTCGACCGCAGCGACTGTAGAAGAAATTTGGTTATAAAATTTAAAATCAGTTTGTGTTGATTGGTCATTAATAGAAGAAGTTTCATCGGGATCTTCTTCAGCATCTTCTACCGGGGATCTTGATAAATAATCAGGCATTGAGTTAATCGAACCAGGAATATATTTCACATTGAAATCATATTCTAAAATTTTTAATCTCCATCTTTCACATCGTTTATTAATTTGGGCTTTTTTATTTAATTGTGTTAGCGCTTTATGATCAGTTTCCCATGTAAATTTTATTCCACTTAAATAATTATGCCATTTGTCTAACGCACAAATAAAAGCATAACATTCTTGTTCCATCGGAGACCATTTACGCTGTGCTTGAGTAAATTTCTTTGAGAGATATGCAACCGGTCTTTCTCCATCCGGGTGAATCTGTAATAAGACTGCTCCGATTCCCTCATCAGAAGCATCTGTTTGGACTTTGAATGGAAATCTATTATTTGGAATACGTAATACCAAGTCAGTTGTAAGAAAATGCTTCAGTTGTTCAAATGCATTAATTTCTTCTTTGGTTAATGTAATAATGGTTTTTTGTCCTTGCTTCCGCTGGGTTCGAGTTGTTGGTACAAATTTCCTAAGTGGTTCTGCGATTTGTGAAAAGTTTGGAATAAATTTCCGATAATACTCGGTCGCTTTAACGAATTTACAAGCTTCATCTGCTGTTTGCGGTAATCTTGTATTTAATAAGCCATTTACATTGTTAGGACTTGGGCGAATTTCACCATTTTTAATGTGATGCCCCAGGTAATCCGTTTGAGTTCGAGCGATTTCGCATTTTTCTGGATTAAGGCGAAAACGAGCATTTTTTAATATTCGACAAATTTCATTAAGATGAGTTAAATGTTCTTGA
This sequence comes from Macrotrachela quadricornifera, assembly GCA_022393335.1. Taxonomy (NCBI): domain Eukaryota; kingdom Metazoa; phylum Rotifera; class Eurotatoria; order Philodinida; family Philodinidae; genus Macrotrachela; species Macrotrachela quadricornifera. Next base: position 131,150 of record JAJEKB010017741.1, read on the forward strand.
AATGTATTGGAATATATAATTACATCATCAATATAAGCTAATGCATATTTCCATCTTGTTGGTCCTAATATATTATTGATTACACGTTGAAATGTTGCTGGTCCATTTGTGATACCTTGGGGTAATACAGTAAACTGATAATGATTATCCCGAGTTGAGAAGGCGGTTTTTTGACGGTCCTCTTTAGATAGAGGTACCTGGAAATAACCAGATTTAAAGTCGAATTTTGTATAGTAAGTTGCATCTGCCAGTTGATCAAAAATTTCATCAATGCGAGGGAGCGGAAATGCATCTTTAATTGTAATAGCATTTAAGCGGCGATAATCGATACAAAACCGCATAGTTTTATCTTTCTTCTTAACAAGAACAATCGGTGATGACCACGGAGATGTTGATTCTTCGATTTGGCCACGTTCTAACAGTTTCTGTGTTTCTTGAAATTTAATTTCTTGATCTTTATGCGAAGCTGAATATTGTTTTGAATATACTGGAGGATGATCACCAGTTTTGATGGCTGATTGTGGAGGAATATTGATAATTGATGGTGAAGGGTCGAATAATATTTTATTTCGCCATAATATATCTTGGATTGCTAATCGATGTTGTGGACGTGTTATATGTGTTGTCGATTCGATTATTTGTTTTCGAATCTGATCCGAATAACATTTTTCACGTAAATGTTTTTGTAAATCATTTCCAGATAAAAAATATTCATTGCATCGATGACAATAAGTGTCTGATTTCAGTTGACTCGAGTTATCCTTAGCAAATAAGGTAGCTCTATTTCCACGGTTTGTATGTTGGTGAGATGGTGATTTTCGATGTTGGTTAAGCGAGGAATAGTGCTTTGTTGAATTTGATGTTGTCGAATATACTGTAAATATTGCATCATGAGAAATGGTTCCAATTCTTGTATTTTTAGACAATGTTTGGGGACGATTTTGGGCATTGATCAGTAAAACTTGTGCGTTATTATCATTGATATTCAATAATGTATGTGGTATGAATATAAATTTGGAAATATAACGTCCAAATGGTTCAAATATTAGATTTTTTGCATTGTTAATTTGAGATGTAATATTAACTAATGTTTGTGAATAAGGTGGAAGAGTAATTTGATTTATTAGACGAGCAGGGTAATTAATACATGTTGGTTCTATATATGGAATTGATATTAATTGACCATATGGATCAGGAATAGTTAGTCGTTTCTGATCCCCGAAAAGGTGAACATGGTTATAATTGATCCAGTCGTTGCCTAGTAAAATTGATGTAATTAGATTTGTTGCTACATATGCCATGATCACCGTTTTAACATGTTTAATCTTAATGTTTAACTCGATATGACCAATTATTTTTAAGGGTGTTGAATTTGCTGTTCTACATTCATAGTCTTTGTACATAAATTTATTGTGTTGTACTGTTTTAAGGAACCTTAGATTGATGATGGTGATGGCGGATCCAGTATCAACAATTGCTTCTGTAGGTTGATTATTGACAGAAATTTTGATATAAACGGGAACAGATGGTGTTGTTGATGGCTTGATTAATTTACTGGGGACACCGCCATCGCGTGACCCAGTTATTGAAAATTTTGAGGCATTGTACAATCGCGAACGGCATGATTCTGTCCGCATTTATAACAACCATGCGGTTGTTTGTAAAAGCAATCGATTGTTCGATGATTCTGTTTACCGCAAATTTTGCAATTATTGAATTTAATTGGAAATATGGGTTGTTTATTAACTTGATTTTTCCTATATGTTGGTGGTAATGTATTATCTTGAAATTGTTTATACGAGGTTGTTGATGGTTTATTATTCGGTTTTAGAAACGAGTTCCGTGTTGGAGCGGAGCTCTGTGACGGTATATGTTGAGTGACACGATCATTCTTTTTTGTAAAATAATCTGATCGTTTTGTTTGCTTAATCATAGCTGCAAATGATGGGATTGATGCTTGATCAAAGCATGGTTGTGTTGATTCATTTAATAATTGACGTGGTTTTTCAAATGTATCGTATAAATCTTGTTCAATTTTTGCATATTTCAAGAATTCATTTAACGTGTTTATAGATGATTCACGTCGTGACAATTCTTTCTTAAAATTTGGGTTAATTCCACTCATTAAATGTTGAATTATAAATTGTTCCGACATATTTGGATCAATTTCTCGACATAGGTTAGTAACATCATCATAATACGATGTAATTGGTTCATCATATGATTGTTTACGTTGTTTTAATATATCAAATTTTTTATGAATCATGGTTGTTGAAAAATAACGATTCCGAAAAGCAATTTCAAAATCTGACCAGTTTTTAAATTTAGATTCATTATCATCGAACCATATACCGGCTGATTGAGTTAATTTACCACGAACTATTTCTAGAATTTCATGATTGTTTGATTCATCATTGGCTTTTGTTATATTTTTAATGCTTTTTAAAAATCGTTCGACATCCTCAGAAGGGTGTCCTGAAAAATTTGGTAAATCATCAAATCGTGCTTTACGGGCTTTTGCTAATAATGTTGGGTCAGCCATTGGAAGTATATCCGATTTCTTTTTTATTGATTTTGTTTGAGGATTTTTTCGAGCTCTCGGGTATGTGATAAAATTATGTGGAATTAATTGACTATCAAGGTCCTTAACTTGAGATCTTGTGTTCGAAGCCGTAATGAATATATTTAAATGTAGCTATTAAGTGGAATTAATAAAATGAATGAACGAAATTCTATTTAGGATGTCCGATTATCATAGTCCAAAAATTATTCAAAAATTTATAGACAGCCTTGAACCAAATAGTTGTTTGTGAAAAAATATCGAATCTCTTTTCGGAGGTTCTTTTAATAATGCAATTTCGAGTCTCTTTTTTTTTTTTTTTTTTTTTTTTTGTGAGGCTCTATGTCTTGTGTTCGAATCTCTTTCACAGAGCTTCTATAAAAGATAATTAATAAATTTGCGAAAAAAAAACAAAAATTTATTCAACAGTAATTTATTTAAAATAATTCATTAAAAATAATTCCTTTATAATTGCAGTATTTTGATAATCATAATAATGATAACAATAATATTCAAATGACTGTATTCGTGTAGTTGTTGTTTGCCAGGGTCGCCATTTGTTAAGGTGTCCGTGTGTTTCTTGACACTCTATTAACTAACTTTTCTTTTTATTTTAGGAAAAACGTCCACATATATATATATACTGTATAGAGAACGAGAAAGAATAAGATCGTGATACAGGTGTCAGGAGTGATGTCGTCTGAAGGCGACATCACCCTAACAATCTTGTTTCGCAAGATCTTGACTGAAATATCCATGCTAAAAAATGATCCCTAAAAGTTGTTTATAGATGACTCTAAATACTACCGAGACAGGCAATCAGAAATAAAATATGATGCTGAATATAAATCTGAACACAGATTGCTGCTGCAAACACAAGGAGCCAAGTTAGAGGCTAATGATCAGTTCAGAAAATATTCAAAAATGTCATCCTTCATGAGTATCCTTGAACAAAGATTATACTTCCTTAAACGATCCAACTGTTAGGATATGAGACATTCTTTTTTCCGTCTTCTTTTCGTTCTGTCATCATATATAGATGACTCGAACCGCACATAGGCTTTCGTTCTCTCTCTCTTCTCTATGATCATGGATTTTTCCTATCATTCTTTTTATGTACTCAAAAAATGAGTACACCACTAAAATCGGTCACTGTGTCCGGCCGTCCGTATACACGATAACTCTTCACAATTACATTCGATTGAGCTGAAATTTTGTGCAAACAATTGTCTCATCAATATCTCGGTCGAGTTCGAAGATGAGAAGGATCCGTCAAGAAATGACTGAGTTATCGAAAAAATTGTCATTATTCACCAGACTATCCCTGAGGGGGGGGGAGGGTACAGGGATTTTTTCAAAAAAATTTCTTTTTCAAAACTATTTAAAATATGTATGAATCGACTCAGTTTTTGATGCTGATTCCGAATATAATATTAGTTTTGAATGAAATCATAGTTTTTCAAGTGAAAGTTGCTTAAACAGAGTCCCAAAATGCACAAAATCTGTATCCTGAGGCCAGTGTGCCTAAATATGTCTCAGGTGAGTAGCGGCTTTAGACTGTTCTAGATGCATGGTTTTGTCGCTACTAAAAAGAGTTATCAAATGGAAAACATCCGAACTTGATAGCTATATATATTGGGGGATTATTATGAAAACTAGCTATACCCTTTGCAAATTGCACAGTTTTTTAATTTTCTTTAAAAAAAAAGATTTATCATAATCAAAATAAAAACTTCAACTATCATATACCATTAGATAGAGAATTTCATGGGCTGCAAAGTGACGCTAAGTTATAGGGGTAAATAGCTTGCGGACAAAATTTTCTCTGTATGTTAGTGACGGAAAACTATGAAAAACTCATATATCTTGACAATGCGTCACTGTGATATTTGTTTGTTTTCCATATTACCAACACCAATTTTTTCAGAGTAGATAGAACTCGTTAAGAGGTGTAAAATGATGCAAAATAATAGGGATAGATATGCTACGGTTAATATTTATTCAATATCACACTTGCGAAAAACCATGAAAAAGCCATATACATTAATAGTGTGTCTGTGCAATATTCGTTTGTTCTCGACAGAGTCAGCATTATTTTTATATATTCGAAAGGTAAAGCTCACGATAGATTGACTTTGATCAATCTGTCTAAAAAAATCCATCATTAAGCGCACTAAGGGACTGCCCTTAGGCAGTGCGAATGCCCTCTTTTTTCCACAAAAGACGTGGTGAGGAGTTAGTTCCGAAGACTTTATTTATCTGGTTAAATAAAAATTTTCTCTTTTAATTAAAGCTTGTTTCAAATTATATTTCATATTATAAACACATGTTAATTAAGTCAAAGCATGGTAGAAGTTGTTGTGGGTTATCTTGAAAAGGTAAAAGAGGATAATAATGAGTACCGTTGTAATAAATACAAAATCCTAACCTATTCATACATAAATTCACGTTTTATGAAGAAGGTAAACAAAAACTAAAGAAAATCCAAGCAAGAATTATTATGTATAGTGAATATTTTTTCTAATCGATAATAGTTTACAGACTCAGAACTTACCTAGACTAGACCAACTTAAAATTTTCAGATCCGGACCCGACGGGCTCTACTCGGCATATTCTTGGATAACTCATCTGTCTTATTCGCTTTTTGAAGTATACATAACTCTCGGATTTAAATCAGAGGTTTCCGCATTTATTTATAGAAGATGTTACAAAAATCTGAAGATTCATCAATTTTTCATATATTATTATACAAAAGTAGTACATACTATCTTGAGTAGTACGTTATGGGTATATTGGTATTGAATTTGAATCAACATCTTTCAAATACTGAATAAGATCTGATATTGATGTCAAAGTTAATGATATTAATTCTATCTCATATAATCACCATACTGTTTTTGTTGTCTAATTTATAGTATTATGTTTTCTATGTATTTTCTGACATCTTGTATGTAAAAGTCGTGGTGTAGGTTGAAAATGATCGTATGAGATTGAAAATTTCCGTTATAATAAAAAGAATAAAAAATTCAAACTCTAAATCAAAACTACAAAATTCTACAATTTCTTCAAGAATATCATACATTGCTATACAGTGATGTTCCCCAGTCGAACATCTTTCAAGCAAGATCTTGGCCAAGATCCAAGGTATAGATAAGTGAACAGATTTTGAAAATTTAGGTACAGATATTTGGATTATCTTGTACGTAAGATCTTGGCTATCTATAATTGAGATCTTGAGCATGAGATTTTGTATTTAGTACGGCATTCTCCTTTGTTTTGATCACATAAAAAGAAACTTTACCCAATAATAATCAATATCTAGCGAGAACACATACAAATATCTTTACATCTAACGTTTAAAAAAATCACACACCACAAAACATGTATATGAACACCAAATACAATAAAAATTTTCAAAAAAACATAAAATAAAACATAAAAGCGATGAGTCTTTACTAATTCTAAATTTGAATGACCTTTGTCATACATTTCAGCACTAGATGAGAACACGATGATGGATAAATTGTTTGATCGACTGTTTATTGATATTTAAAATAAATGTTACAAAGTTGATGAACATCTGAAAAAAAGATAGTAAATTATCGTCAATGAACGTATATTAGATTGATTAACAAAGTTTTAAAACGTTATCGAATCTAATGAATAAAAGTTCGTTTGTATCATTCTACTGTCTTTGTGTTCACAGTCTCTGCTTCCATTAGTCGATACACACGAGAACGAAAAATTTTTTTTTCACATGTTTTTCTGATTTCATATGATTTATACATGCTTTTCAACAATTAATTAGAATTTTTTGATTATTTTTATATATTATTGATATCGCTTTAATCTTTTCAAGATCTTGGTACAAGATAACTTTACCTTAACTAAACTTGAATCTTTTCAGTATCTTGAGATCTTGGAACAGATCTTTCCAAGATCTGTCGTACAGATATATAGGATATGATCAAGATATGCTTTTTCATAAAAAACAAATTATCTTTTCCATGATTTTACCAAGATCTTGCTTGCCAATTCCAAGATTTCCAGATCTTGCTAACAACATGTTCGACTAGGGTGGGGTTTTCTTTTAGATTTCATATTAACATAAATAAAAGATCAAAGAATATATTTAAAAAATGTTCTGTTATCTATCAATATAGATTTATTTTTGATTTGTTTAAAATAAAACCAGATTAATTTCATTAATACAAAATGATTTTTATTATCAAGAATGAAAAAAAAAATTCTTATATTTTTTACTATATATTTATGAAATTAACTTCTTTTTATATGGAATACATTTAACAACAAATTGTATTGTAAGAACGGAAAATAAAATTAATACAGTCTGTATAATAATAACAATTATTATTATACAGACGTCTACAGTGAAAAAACTAATTATCTCCTTCGTCTATAGATATCAAGAAAAAAAATTCATATAGGTCTGCTTAGTTTTTTTTTCTCATTAACTTTAAAGAAAGCCACGAACACTGTATAAACTCATTCTATGTTTCATTTTTTTCATCTATCAACAACAATTAAGGTAAGATATAAAAGAAATGTTTAAATTAACTTTTGAGCAATGAGAAGTAGGGTATCAAAAAATGAATAATATTTATCTATATTCAATGTTTGATTCTGTTCCACAATTATTGAATATAAATAAAAGTTATTCATTTAATCATATGGATGAGATTTGTAGTCTTATATTACCTATTTATTTATCAAGATAATAAATTATTCTTTTGTTGGAGGAGAAAAAAATAATTTATTATCTTGATAAATAAATTTTGTTTTTCTTTTTTCTACTGATCAACCTTAATAATGAGCTTGTTAGGTGGCTATTATCTTCTAATCTAACACAGAGAAATCTCTGCCTTATTGAAACATGGTACTTGCCGTGAAGGTCTTTTCATACAATACATACCATTTAACATGTATTGTATTACCTTAACGACGGGCACTGTCCCATTCATGTTCTCAATAAGAACAGAATTTCTCTGTACGCACACGCATATTCAGTATAAAAATCCACATACTTTTTTATCGTTTCATTTTCTTTTTCAAAAAAATAATAAACACACATTATCTCATTACAATTTCTTTTTTACAATATCAACGTTATTTCTATACATTTGAAGGTTAGGGTGATTTGATGATAATGAATGTTCTACAATATCGACTGCACGTTTACAATACGAAAGTGCTTTCGAGTATTCACCCATGTTGTCATACACCAAACCGATGTTGTTGTAGGACATAGCCAAATCAGGATGATTTGCAGGAAGTGACTTTTTATCGATTTCAAAGGCTTTTTCATAATACGAAAGTGCTTTCGAGTATTCACCCATGTTTTTATAGACATTACCGATGTTGTTGTAGGGCGAAGCCAAACTCGGATGATTTGCGGGAAGTGATTGTTGTTGAATTTTAAGGGCTTTTTCATAATACGAAAGTGCTTTCGAATATTCGCCCATGTTGTCATACACCAAACCGATGTTGTTGTAGGACATAGCCAAACTAGGATGATTTGCGGGAAGTGATTGTTGTCGAATTTCAAGGGCTTTTTCATGAGACGAAAGTGCTTTCGAATATTCACTCATGTTGTCATACACTAAACCGATGTTGTTGTAGGACATAGCCAAACTAGGATGATTTGCAGGAAGTGATTGTTGTCGAATTTCAAGGGCATTTTCATGAGACAAAAGTGCTTTCGAGTATTCACCCATGTTGTCATACACCAAACCGATGTTGTTGTAGGACATAGCCAAATCAGGATGATTTGCAGGAAGTGACTTTTTATCGATTTCAAAGGCTTTTTCGTAATATGAAAGTGCTTTCGAGTATTCGCCAATGTTGTCATACACCAAACCGATGTTGTTGTAGGACCCAGCCAACATAGGATGATCTTCAGGAAGTGATTCTTGTCGAATTTTAAGGGCATTTTCATAATACAAAAGTGCTTTCGAGCGTTCACCCAGACTGCTATACACAACACCAATATAGTTGTATAGCTGACCCAAATCAGGATGATTTGAAGGAAGAATATTTTTATAGATTTGAAGTGATTTTTCTGAGAAATCAATTGCTTCTTGATATTCTCCTTGCATATATTTTATCCATACAAGATCCTTATAAATATTTCCTTTTTCCCTTTCATCAGTTGTTTGTTCAAGAAGAACTTCATAAACTTCTTGAGCCTTTTTGGGTTGACCAATTTTATATAGTAATTTACCCAATTGAGCCCATCCTGTAGATCCTTCAGTTTCTTCTCGTATACGATCAGTAAGTATACGACGATCTTTATCATTATCACTGATAAGAGATAAATCCACTTGAAAGAGACGAGAATTACCATTCAGTTGCTTAATATCAGCAATACGAAGTAGTGTGTGCATGGAGAAGAGAACTTCATCTTCATCTGGACAATAGATAATACCTTTGATGGTATCGAAAGATTGATAGTCATGACGAAAAGGATGCCCACCGAGTCGGGATTAGAAAGAGCATTGTAAGCGAAAGGCAGAGAAACTTGACGATCTTTGCTGGTGGATAAAAAATTGTTAAAAGACATTAGACCACCTTTGTTATTCTTCAATTGATTAAAATCTGTTTTAGATAAGCCTTGACCACGATAAACAGGGAAAGTTGTAGCATTGTGATGAGAATGATGACCAAATTGTTCTTTATGTAATTGGTCGATCTTTCGATGTAAATCATCGATGAAAAATCCCATTTTAATCATAATATCTCCATCCATTGTTCGAAGACCACGATTGAGCATTGGATATAGAAATGATTCATGTGTGTACCACCAAATTGGACTTTTATCATGATAGCTTTGTTCCAACTCTTTGACATTGATCAATTCTTGTTTATTGTCAACGAAGGCATCTTCACAGTAATCAATAAATTCATTAAAATGTTTTTCTTCAAATTTGATGGATAATAAGATTTCTTTGAAGATTTGTGTATACATAAAAGTTGGATCTAATTGATCCAACTTTGTATTCGATATATCATCACTTGTATTCATAATGCTCATGGATATTAAATTTTTTTCACATTGTTGAGCTGCTTCTTTAAGAGCAGCACAAATTGAGGTGATTTCTGTGAATACACCCCGAATTTTTGACCATTCTTTAGCCCATTTTTCGTGGTATTTTTTATTATCACAAAAGATAAAAATAGAATCTACTTGGGACATATTGTGAATATGAGGCACGATATGTTCACCAAGTGAACCAGATATAATCATACATACCTTTTCCTGGTTATTAGTTTTCAGAAATTGTATACATTCTTGTCCATCAGTGATTGTATTAACGTTGTTTACTACACGGCGTAGTTGTGCTACAGTGTTTCGGCAATCAGCATTATGTTCTTCGTCAATATTTTTATCTAACCAAATGAGAAGAACATTTTGTACCATTTTGATGTTAATTCGTCGACGTTCAGTTGCATCTTTCAATGTTATTCAAATATTTCATATTAGCGAATGGCTCACAATACAAGGGGGTATCAATATTTTTTTAAATATCTTTTTAGTTTTTCATAATTTCAACCTAAATGTTTTTTTTTTCAAAAGATTCAATATTTAATACTTTTCAAAATCTTGTATAAACCGATGTTATAAAAGCAAAAGCAAATAAAAACTACTGGAATAAATTTGTGAATATGTCTTTCAAAGTAGCAATGATAATTCTCTAATACTTAGGGTAGTCCAAAAGTAGTGAGGGAGGTACTTTTTTTATTACAGAAAGCCTTAAAAGAATCTCTTTATTTATGAACACAAAGAGCGTCTTTTGCTCTACCTTTTCATGCTGTTTGATCATTATTCAATTAATATCATAATAATTAAATTTCGATAAGAACTATTTTTGTTAATCACTATCTGTTAGCATTTAGGTCATAAACGGTGTGGTACTTTTGCATTTCATTTTATTACCATTTAATCTGTTGTATCAAAAAAACAAAATATACCATAAGACGCAGCGTGAAAAGCTCTACAATTTACAAAGCATCGCTTATTTTATAGTTACACTTTTTATTTTCAAAATGGACGAAATTTTGAGCTACGAAATTTCGACTTTGCGAAACCGAGATTGTTTTTTGGTAAAAGATGAGTTCCGTTTTAGTTATCTTATCTTTTTGTTATTTAATGTGATTTATTTTTAAAAAAAAACAAAATACACTGCAAGATGCAGTGTGAAAGGTTCTACAATTTATAAAAGAAAACAATCATGAAAAGATGAGATAAAAAAAAACCGAATTCGTGTTTTACCAGAAAAAGTCTCATTTTCGCAATGTTCAAATTTGACAGCTCAAGGTTCGTCCATTTTGAAAATAAAAAGTGCAATTATGGAATAAGCGATACTGTATAAATTGTAGAGCTTTTCACGCTGCATCTCATGATATATTTTATTTTTTGGATACAACAGATTAAATGGTAATAGAATGATGTGAAAAGTATCGCAATTGTTATGCCCACACTCATGATCTAAATGCTACCAGATAGTGATCAAACAGCATAAAACCGTAGAGCAGAAGACGCTCTATCTGTTCATAAAAAAAAGAAATTCTTTTAAGGCTTTCTCTAAGTAAAAAAGGCATCCTTCTCACTACTTTTGGACTGCCCTAAGTATTTATTCGTCATTTTGTAGAGCTTTTGAAATTTTGTTTTTAGAATGAAAAAAAATTTTGTTTTACAACGAAGTCTTGTAGCATCACAATCAGCATTTTGTGTTTCTTTTTTAATTTTCAAAAACAATATATTATATTATCTTATTTTTTCATATTGACGGTACGTTATGTAACTCACGAGGGAAGGGTCCCAACTGTCCAATCGCTTTCGAGCTGAGCCTGTGTGTATTATGTAGAACCAAATGAGTTATGAATAGTCTGGAAAAAGTTCGGGCCGCTAGCATATTGCTATGGAGATACTGCACTTTTACAGTATTTTTTAAGAAATGCTGTGATCCCCCTCAGGGATACCAGAAAAACTGATTTTTGAATTTCGACTTGAAACTTTGAATAGAGACAGATCTTAATGAGAATAGTTTATTGTGAATGTTTTTGAGATTTTGTCATCTGCTTTTATCTTAAAATATGGGCATCAAATCTGCCAGTTTATAGAGACTAGCTATTCATAACTGTATCATAAAGTAGGAAGGGCGAAAAAATCAGAAATAGTCACAGTAAACTATTTTCATTGAGGTCTATCTCTATCCAAAGTTTCAAGTCGTAATTCGAAAATCAGTTTTTCTGGTATCCCTGCGGAGGACTTCAGCATTTTTTAAAAAATACTGTAAAAATGCAATATCTCCATAGCAATAAGCCAACGGCCCGAACTTTTTTCAGACTATTCATAACTCATTTGGGTCTACATAACGCACATAGTCTCGGCTCAAAAGCGATTGGACAGTTGGGACCCTTCTCTCGTCAGTCAAAAATTATATTCTAGTGGAAAGTTTTGTTCTTCATTTAAAAGTCTCTAATTACACTACGGAATACTATGAAAACTCGATTGAATAAATATCGTTTGTGTTTAAGTAAAAATGTCTAATTATACTAAATTCAAAGTGATGTTTAGAAACTTGATATTAAGACAACAGTTTCAGTTCATATATTTTCTCTTGTGTTTTATCGGATAATGTCCAGATGACTAAACGAAACTTAACGTTTGGAAAATTGATTATGTTACGTTTTTGCAAGATTATTCAAATAGTTTTACTAAATTTTTCTTTCTATGACATGAATTTGTATACGGTGTAGAAAAAAATGTAAAAGATATTTGAAAAAATTCTATAACCAGCTTTTATTCTCAGCGATGCGTTAAATAAATTTGATGAGGCGATAAAGGAATAATACTTTTGAAACAGTTGATATTTGTTCTGTTTCTTTTACATTATTAGTTTTGCCAGTAGTCGTTGATTTTTGATTGCCCATAATTTTGATGTGGGAATATTTTTAAATTTGAAATAGCTGAAAAAAATACTAGTGAAAATATGATTTAAAGTGTGATCTTTTATAGGGCATCTACTTTGCTAGGATTTTTTATTTATTTCTCTCTGTCTCTTTTTTCGAATTATGTTTTTTTTGTTTTATTATTGTAGGATATCAGAGATCCGTTTTGCTTCCTTCGTTTAGCTCATTTCTATTTCGAATGATGAGAGAGAAAGAAAACGAGACAGAACAAGAGGATCAGAATACGAAAGACGAATAGAATGAATACAGACAGTAACAGCTAAAATGATAAGAAGATATGTGAACAACATAGTTGTGTCATATCTCCCCATCAAGCAAAAAATGAATGTCCACACACATTCGATGATATGAGCAAAAGAAAGAAAAATAAAATTGAAAGAAGGCAAAAAAGATTAGAGAAGAACGAAAAAACGAAAACGCATTCACTGAAAAAAATGAGATAAAAGAATAGCGCACATGGTTAAAGACAAGAAGACGAATATGAGTGTAGTCTTATGATAAAAAGAAAAAAAACCAGAAGAAAAATGTTAACTGACGAAATTTTCATTTACGAAAAGAAAACAAAGTTTAACGACGATATTTCCATTTATGGACAGAAAACTTTAATTAAGCTATTCGATTGTGAGAGTAATATTGAAATACATGATTATATGAATAATTCAATTCTTTACTAAAAATATCAAATGTAATAGCTTCACAATAGTGTTTAACGTGAAATTGTAGAATTGAAAGATCTGGTTGAACACCACAAACAGAGAGGTTATGCGAATATATTTTAATTTTATTGAACAAATCTAAATAAAGATTATTGAACTTATACCCTAGAATAGTTGTCGTTGATGAGTTTACTTCACGATAATATTGTTTTTTATGTTTAATCCAATTATAAACAATACGAGCTTTATTAAGAATTGGAGGTTAACGTGAATTACATTTATCAAACGAAAAATATTAAACATCCTGAGATTGTGTGTAGACAATTGCGTGTACAGACTATTGTGTGCACAGACAATTGTGTGTAATATGAGTGAGTATTGTATGTAAATGAATATTTTTGTCAAAAAGTGAAAGATAGTGAACAAAAAGTAGAGAAAATAACAAAAATAGATTAAGATGAACAAATCAAAGAACAATTATAGCATGAATGTGTGGGAAGTCGCTTTTATTTTTTGTATATTATCATTCGTAGAGTTGTCTAAAATCTAGGCATGCACCAAATCCAAAACTAGTTTTGAAGTTTTGGTTTCGAATTTTGGTTTTGAAATGGTTTTGGTTTTGGGGGTTTTGGTTTTGACATAGTTTTGGTTTTGATACAGTTTTGGTTTTGAAAGTTTTGGTTTTGACACTATAGGTTTTGGTTTTGAAATACGTGAAAAAAATAAAGCTTGACCATGATAAATTCACAAGTTGCTCTTATAAACTTGAATATTGTTACTCCTTTTGACAAGTTTTTTGACATAATATTAGATACACAATTAATTTTGTTCATTTCAATTCATAGAAGGTACATTTTTACAATATGTAGAATTTTTTGAGGAATGATTCTGATACAGTCCTTAGTAGAAGTTAGTCTTTCCCATTGTTTTTTTAACAAATCCTCTATATTTTGTTCTAAAAGACGACCTTGTGTCAAGTTTACCTCTAATGTAGTTTTCTTAGAATTAAAATAAAATGGTTTCTTTCGATGCTATATCACTCACAATGTCTTTTCATATGTGTTGCTAGTTACAAACAAAGCACGTACGTATATATACGACGAATGTTTCCAAGTGCTAAGCTCACCTTTCCCAGCTTTGTACTATTCAGCTTTATCGACTACATTTGCAGTGCTGGAATGTTTCACAACAGAATCAAGCTGTTCAATTGATTTACAGAATACAACCAATGAAGAACGGGTTTGCTCAATGTTCCGATTAAAGCAGCAACTCTTTTAAGAGAAAGTGTATTAGTTCAGATCGATGAAAATCTAGTGTTAAACTCAATTGTATCTTAGTTTTTGATGGACATGGCCCTGATCCAATTTGTCATATTTAATATTTGTTGATATTACAAAAAAAGAAAAGACTTTTCGAAATCTCCATTGAGTCGCACATAACAACAAGTATTGAACGACGTATATAATTTGTTGTACTAGATTTTGTCTAATAACGGTATATTCTCTTTGCGACAATTGAAAAGTTTAATACTTTCATTTGTAAACCTTCTATTCAACATTACTCGAAGATTTTCTTGTTCGTGTTAGACTGTTATAATTGACAGAAGGACGAAATGATGGAGGTGCCACACATCGAATTCTAGAGATTTATCATATTGAGATACGTGCTTGAAGTTGGAGTTGAATTTTGGTCTGATTTAGGTTTGTCTTGATATGTCATGTTTAAACTTCGGTGGAAATTGACATGCGGCATTTGGATTTGGTACGGATTCAATGAAATAAGGAGTTAAACACTAGTGCTTTACTTCAATATAAAACCAGATATTTATAAAAATATTTTAGGACTGGTTTCAAAGTTTTACTATTTGAATTTGAATCTACTCATAGACGATAATAGTTTTCGTAGCTTCGATTCATGGGTATCTACGAAGTTGCAAACTATTTATGTGAAGTTGTTCTAAACGCAAACCCACGCACTTATATTGCCTCCAAACGTAAGCCTAAGCCTTCAAATTTAAATCTAAGTATTCATATCCAGATCTGAATCAAAATCTTAAGGATTGCATTTCAAATTAATCTTCTATTCAAGATTTGTTGTAACTGTGTGGAACAAACTATGAAATATAATTTATAGTTTATAGTTTAATGCATATCGTATCTCATATTTGTTTGATATTTTCACCATTGTAAGAGTCTGCTCGATAGATAGTACTAACTTTATAAGGAAACGAAAATCTTTCTAACACTTTTATAATGGAAATATCAAGATAAAGCTGCTATCCATTGAGAATTTTTAAGAGCCAATTAATTATAGCTCATAAAAGTAAGCCGATTTTTTTGATGGCAAATCCAATTACTTCGGTCTAAATTTAATTTACAATTATAGACTTATTTTTTATGACGAAAACCGAATAACTTCAACAAAAAAAGAAATACTACACGATTTTTATTATACAGCAAGTATCTATGATTCTTGGTTTTATTTCGAAGAAAACTAGATGTTTATTAGTTAAAGATTTTGACGGATATATTGCTTTATTAGTAAAGTTGTAAAAACTCATACGAGTAAACTAATGTTGTATACTAAAGACGAATAATAAAAGCGAAAACAATCAGTCGGTTTAAACTAACAATTCTTTTTTTTGATTTAATACCTAATATACATAAACTCTTAAAGTGCGAATAATGTGAACTGAATGCTCACGGAGCAAAGTAGCCGCGGATCTAAAAATAATCTCTAGAGTATATTACACGTAATCTATATATATAATGTCGAGTGTCACGTCTGATCACTCTCTCATTGGTCAATTTTTTCGATCAATCAGATTTCAAGGCCAATGATTAAAGGCGGAATCACCAACAAATGGATATATGATCCGCACTATTATAGAGGAGTACTCCTATCTCCTCAAATACTATACTATGGAGTTACCCTTAGGTCCTCAAGAGCTATTATATGAGGGTATCCCTAGGTCCTCAACTACTATATATTGGGAGTATCCTTCGGTCCCCATTTGCTATATTAAGACTAGGAATGACACTTTCGCTTTTCTGATAGTCGGAAAACTGGTCAATCAAATGGCAGCAAATTGAAACTTGCTTATTGTATGGGTAACCAAGAGAGATTCTATGAGGACTTTTGTAGAACATCCTTGATAACCTCAGATTAGCCCAAACAACCCAATATTACATAAGGATAATAGTTGAACTCTAATATCGGCCAATGGTACATACAAGATTTCAGCCAATCAGATTTCAGCAAACGATTTCTCTGCTAGTATTCGGACGAAGCATGGCCACGTTCGGGCCATTTAGGGGTTATCAAGAGGTGTCTTTAATATGGTCCGAACAACCCTATGTTTTATATGGATGACAGTCGAAGTCTAATATTGGCCCATGGTATATACAAGACAAGACAAGACAAGCCCACCTCCTTGTGGTGTTTCATGGGTAATCCAAACGGGCTTCTGGACATTTCTTATGAACCACATGATATGCGATAAAAATACTCCGCCTAGAAACGAAAAAAACCGTACAATTTGCACATGATATAGCTAGTTTCAAATAAACAAATATACTCACGTTTACAAGAAACTAAATAAATTTTTCAAAAATAATGTGAAAACCAAAACTTAGCGTCAAAACCAAAACTCTCAAAACCAAAACTATTCCAAAACCAAAACTTCAAACCTTCAAGTTTTGGATTTGGTGCATGCCTACTAAAATCCGTAAAACTCGGGATGCTGTTTGTTGAGTTTTGACTCTCTTTGGTTTTGGTACGAGACCTGTTACTATTTGAGTAATTTCACTGTCTACGTATGATTGCTCTGTTTGAAGATCATTCAAAAAACGCCAAAATCCAGGATGGGCTGAATCTACGATATTGTTTAGTTGTCGGTGCCATCTTTCGATGGCATTATTCGTATGATCAAACTGGTTCCTTAACAAATGGTGTACATTCCAAAATGTGATTGGAAATGTTGGACTTGTCCTTCTGTTGCGACTTCGAAATCTACCGATATTATAATCTTCAAAATAATTGTAAATGGGATCAAGATCTGGAATGTGTAGATCACCAATATCTTCAAATGCTAAATAGATGTCATTTGTTTCCAAAAAAGCTAATTCAGGAAGCATTCGTACTGCATGTGCATATTCTTCATCGTTTCCATATTGAGTTGTAAAACCTGATTTTTGAACTTGTCGATAGATGTTTTGTGTTAAATGAAAGAAACAAGCATGAATGATTGATTGAGGCCAACAGGAATTGATGGCTTTCATTGCTTCTAATTCGAAATCGATGAGAAATGAACTAGGATTGAATAGTGGCCTTAATGATATCATAGTATCGTAAACCCTCTTGTAATTTCCTTCGTCTTTGCGAGGCATAAGAACATAAGCCAATGGAATGATATTGCCTTGTACTGAACCATGAATTGAGTATAATTGGTAAAAAAGCTCAGGGACGACCTTGAATGTGCCATCCATATACACGTCTATACAGGATTGAAGTAGATTAAGTTGTTGGTTTGTTGCAAATATTAAAAAACGGTCCGAATCTTGATTCCCTGAGTCGTATTGTAAAAACTGTTCTTTTTTCTTTGTAAGAGCAAATGAATTGTTTACTTGTATTTCTAATATTGACCGAGGATTTGCTGAAAAATTTAGATTTGCAGCACGTTGTCGGCATACGATACGTTTCATGTTGTTAATAGGCGGAAGCTGGCTTAAGACTGCAGTAGATACAGTGGCAACATGAAATAGAGTCAAACGATTTAGAGACTATAACAAGGACATTTGTTACTAAAATTGACAACTTGGTATGATAGTATACGTCAATGATTATTTTTATGATTTAATTAAGAGAATTTTTTTTTTATTTCTTATGTATTGCAAAAATATTTTGGAATATTAATATTTTACGTACCTTGTTCGTGCAAAGTGCTTCTAACACTGGTGTAGAAAACATGTGTAGACAAAGTATCTGTTGAACTTTGTACTGCAAATAAATATACAATATTTAGACAATTAAGAAGAATATGATAATAAAAATAGAATTTACTCATATTCGGAATTGTTGTTGGTATTTGTTGTAATGTCGTAGCTTTATCTACATACATTAAACAATATTATTTAACTTAATAATGATTTAAATAATAGATTCGTTCAAGTTTGATTCATCGCTTATCCCTATTATTTGTACAGTTTTTATAGAAACGTTACTTTATACTAAGAATTTATAATTGTTCGTCATGAAACTCTGGAAGATCGCTATCCAAACTATATTTTAGAGTGAGTAGGTAAGACAATATTTTCTGGTTGTAGAACATGGATTTTAATTTTTAGTGAATTAAAAAACTGAAAAGTAAGAGTGTTTTATTAGACAAACTTTGAAAAATGGAACTATGGAATATATTTCCATCTACCAGAAGCAAAACAAAGATATGATTAAATTATTTACTGTGCTGTACCATTAAAAAAAACTATAATCTCATGTCTAAAGAATTGCAAATATACTAATATGAAGGGCATAAATCAGAATGATCACTTGAACAACAGCGTAACTCGATGTCATCAATAGCTAAATTGTTTCCTTTACCTCCTGGAGCATTTGAAACCAATAACAGAACAACTGAACTACTTGACGCCATAAATGAAAGACCATACTTTTGCCACTTCATTTCCCATTTTTCAGGTAGGTCGCCCGTACTGATTTGTGCAAATAAATTATGTTGACCTGATAAAGCTCGAACTTCGAACCGTACGTTCGGTTTAACATAGTTTTTATTATCAGATATTTTCATAACATTTGTGAAATAGGCAGAAAATTCATATTGTAATTCAATACACAGACCATTGATCGTCCGATTGAAAAGTTGACTACCATTTTCAGCTACTCTAATATAATACATGTATCCTTTCTCAACATCATCGGTAGTATGATCCAATTTGTTAGTGTGCACCTCAAAAGGTTCTTGAAGAATCTTATTCACAAAAACAAACATCCCGTCATCAAGTTCAGACGTAAACATTTGCTGGTGTGATGTACTAAAATTAAAACTAGAAGGCTCCTTAGTAGAATATTTTTGGACACCAGAATCAAACGTAATCAAAAAAAGTGATTTGCCATTTCTTGTAGCATTGTCAGAGCATAACCCAGTGGATTCTGGGAAAAGAAAAAGAAAGATATTATGAATCGCACTCGAAATAAAATTGTAAATTCAAGAATTCGTTAGACATACGTATTTCATAAATTGAACCAGTGAAACCAGTTGGACATCTGCAGTTATTTTGTCCTTTACATATTCCATTATTCTTGCATTCAAGTTTACATTTATCTAAAATGATGAGACACAGTTGAAATGAATTGTGCATTCATAAAAACACAGGTGACTGATCCTATTGTCATTTAAATAAACAACTGAAAATGCACTTAAGTCAAGTTTTACCATCTCAAACGTTGAAAGAGTCAAGAATACGTACTACAAACATTTACTCTATTTTGAAAAATATTTATACCGAATATTGTGTGTGAAAGAGAAATTTGTTCTTGTTTGGTAATAGTATATTTTGCTTTTACCTCCTCAATGTTAATAGGTACTTGAAATTCAATTCAATCGTTAATTCTTAAAACCTTCCTATACAGTTTCTCTCCATTGATTTATGAACACTATGTTGACATATTAATCAGTAAAATCACCTTCATGTACAAGTCGGTAAAACATCGAATGTTGAATATTCCTATAAATAATAGATTAATCGTCCTGAGTTGAAGATATGGTGAACTTTGAACTCAAATGTTGTTTGAATTTCTATACTATATTAAGTAACTTACAACTTTATATTAATATCTAGTATTTTGATGATTTCACATTGCTTCCGAAATATGTTTCATCATAAGTGATGTTCACTTAGCACTACAAGCCTTTAAAACGATACACACCTTTTATTATTCTTCAATTTGAAAAGGTTCACGTATATGTTATCATCTGCAAGTGAGTGAAATTATGTGTATTTAATTCTCCTATTCTCAAGACTAACATTTTAATATTATATAAAAAGATTAAAGTTGAAATTTATCAACATCTAAAGAGATCTTCCTTTTGATAAATTTATATTTCAATAATATAAATAAAAATTTTTTGAATATTTACCTGATATTCCATTACTGATAAATATAAAAGCCAATGACATGAAGAAAATATTCTTTGTTGTCATCTTTTTTTTTCCTATCGACAGCTTCTCCGATGTTAAAGATAGTAAGAAGAATAAATGATGTAATCTCTAAAAACAATAAACAGTTAATCGACTTATTTTTGCAAGAAAAAAAAGATGAAAATATGAATGAATGTAAGTGTAACAATTTGAGTTCATATCATACATTATATCAATTAACAAGCAATCAAATTAATTTACTTTGATAGATAAAGAAATTCTATTTAAAGACAAAATTCATTCTGATAAAACGTTTAGAAAAGTGATGAAAAAAAATTACTTAGTATTAATTTTCTACTGATATCGTTTAAAAATAAAATAAATGTTAAAATTTGATTTTAACACAATCAGATATATTACCTTTTAGTATATAAACTTCTTTAGTTTAATTACTTAATGATTGTATTAAAAAAATAATCCATGATCAAATATTGTGTGAAAATGGAAATATTAATAGAACATGTTTTCTGAAAAAATCAATAATAGCAGATAGATAAAATATTAGTTACGTGTTAACATGTTGTTAACATTAATGCTAATTGTGTATCAGTTTTATTTAAACGTATTTACTTGATTTTTTTCATTATTATCTTGTTGATCATTTTTTCTCGCTTTCATAAATGAGAAATATTCTTAATTTCTTATATATAATTGATAATCGAAGTATATAAGATGTAGAATGGTTTCTAAAATACACGAACTATTAGTTTTAATATAAAGCTAAATCTTATTTTTGTACGATCATATAAATTAACCTGACTTTGTTTGCGGGTTAGTGTTTATTATCTCACTCTTTAATTATACTATTAATCAATACTTATAGAATCATATTTCACAAAAAAAGATAATTCAATTGACTATATTTATGGTTTTTTATCAGAAACTTGTTTAAATGAATAAATGTTTGAGATACAGAAAATATCGTGATGAGAAATATTTTTCACGATTAATTTTTCTTTGATTTTATTGATTAACGATTAGATTTATCTCTCAGTTATAAATATAAGATTAGTTAGTATAAAAGAAATGCAGAATAATCTTGCTTTTTTTCGAAAGAGATGACCTATATTTACAAGTGAAAGATTTATTATAATTAAAAATTGAAATCATAATAACATCTTGTTGTGGATACACATGTAGATAATAGACGAGAAAGAAACATAATATTTAATTAGGTTCTATTTGCTAATTTCTCTACTTTTATATTCTCACTCTCTGTAATCTACACATCTAAGTAAATAAAAGAGCAAATCAACATTCAGAGACCAAAATAAAATGAGTGCAGTATCCAAGCATAAAATCTGTTGAGGAAAGTCTATTGTCAGTCAAAAATTGGCATGTAGATGGGACTTGGTTTACGAGTTAAAAGTCAATACTCACGATCATTCATCTTAAGAATGTATCGGTTTCGTCGATTCGAAGATTGACTGTGTTTGACAATACCATTGATTAGAAAAATGAACCAACAAATCTTCGTGTTTGAATAATGTCTAGATAGTAACAGAATATAATGAGAGATCTGAAAATCGACTAATATAAGATATAGGTTTGTTAAATATAATATCGAATTCCGTGTTGTACTATGTTCTGAACTGAATCACAAGTCAAGAAAACAGTAAATACATGTATTCATAGAATTCTCTAATAAAGTATAGAGCGAAAAGGAATTTTAGTCTCTCGAAAAATCTCACCGCTATAGGATTAATGATTTAAAGAAGAAAAATATTCAAATTCTGTATTTTGACAGATCTCAACAATATTTTCTTGTTAAAATGAAATTAACGAAGGACAACTTGTGAAAATTCATGAAAACACAGAGTTCAGATGCGTTTCATGAGTAGATAGGTAAGATATTTTTCCTTAAATCTTTATATTTGCAGAAATTTTTACGTGAAATAGCTTTATTCGACATTCTTTTATTTTCTAAAGTGTACATACTATGCACACTTTTTCTAAAATTTCAGAGTGCAGAGAAAATTTTGTTACAAAACAAAGTATGCAATATGTACTCGCATAAAATCCTTATTAGAAATGCTGGTTATACGGACAAGAATTGGATATTTACATGATTGCATTGTTTATGAGAGATATTACTTGTCTCTCAATTTTCTCTATATACGAATCTATTCTGTTTTCAATCGATGAATCGTTGTACCCAGGTGAACAAAACGATTGATAAGTTCATTTTGATTACCTGTTGTTTTTCCATCATTAAATATTGATAACAATAAGGGGAAAGAATCAAGTCATATCAAGGAATTATTTCGACGATATTTATCGAAAAAAAATTATGCGATTATTGGTATTTATAATTGATCTTAAAGAAATATATGTTCTTTAAATAAATTTGTTCATTGTTGTCTCAAATTGAATATCGCATCACTTTAAAAATTGCAGATGATCCAATTGACGAAGTAGAAAACTATGTATAAAAAATACCTGCGATATTATGATATATTGAAATACGATGAGAACGAGCTCGTCTGCCAAGGATTCAAATTGTATGATTGTTTAGACTCCTATCAATGTAGTTGGCCAACACCAAATGAAAGAAATCTCGTCAAAAAAATGACATCATCGAAAGTAATGTTCGATGAATCATCATCAAATCAAAAGAGAAAAGTATTGCACAATAAAAAGTGATGAGTCACTGTCGTTATTTCAAACAAACACATACACATACGATTACCAAAAAAGGACAAACTGTCGCGAAGAGGACTACAATACCGAATACAGTATATGTAGTCATTTCATTTAGTGTCGTTATATAGCGAACGCATATAAGCACATCGAAAGCAGTTTGATACCGAACGATGGCTTGTGTATATACTAGAGGCAATAGTTGGATGGTAGATAGATTAGAATATTATCTGACAAAAGACCTTCTAGCAACCAGCGATGAAATTCAGTATCTCAAAACCTTATGTGAATTGAAATCTAAACCAAGAGATTTTCCTACCATCAAACTTCAAGGATCACGCAAACCCTCCACTATTATCGACGGTTTTCTCTATCATGGAGACTTGGGTCATGCACAAAATAAAATTTTGCTTAATGAACTAGGTATTCAACATATTATTAATGTTTGTGATTATCCGTTAGACAAAGATATTGCTGATCATTTTAATGTAATATGGATCAATATCAACGATGTACTTAATGCTGATATTCGTCAACATTTTCATCGCACAAATAATTTTTTGCATGAATGCAAGGAAAAAGGTGAAAAAGTATTAGTTCATTGTCAGATGGGCATCTCTCGTTCATCTTCAATTGTTCTAGCATATCTATTGGCGTAAGATATTGACTAAGTCTTTCCTATAAATAATTGATTTGTATTTTCAGGTATCATCATAATAGTCTTTATGACGCTTATGATCATTTGATTCGATGTCGACGTGTTGCTGCACCAAATTTTGGTTTTTTTCTACAATTGATGCGATATGAAAAAGACTTGGGTAAAAATAAAGCAATTGACCAAGAACAAGCCGCAATCGAACTGACTCCAACGATAGAATGAATAAAGTAATTAACTATTTATTCGTTGAATACAATGTCATATCATCTATCCCAAACAAAGCGTTTATTTTCTTTCTTGATAATAGGTTCGCATGTATGCATGTCTTTATAGTTTTTCTTAACCGATCCATTCTTATTTCTTTTTTCTTTTACTGCTTTGTTGATCTTTAAGAGTAATATTTATTTATTAATTTTTTTTCTCTTTCTAATGAAAATTCATTCCAATATCATGATCTATTTCTTTGTCGTCTCAAAAAATTTCGGATCAATTGATTGTCTGTTTCAATAATTATATCTATCAACTCAAAAAATTGAAACAATTGAATTTAAAAAAATAGATCGTAAAGAACAAAACACCGGTAAACTCTAGCCGAAAGTCTTACTAAACCGATGGGGCTCTGTATATATTTTGGTATCAAACAATTGAGAAAAAAAAAATTTATTCTAATCCGTAATGTACCTAAACTGGGGACTCTTCAAAATATCAATGTCATTATGATAATTCAATGGAAATAACGAGCAAAACATGATAATTATTTATTCTTTTCATGCCATCATGCTCATTCAGCAAATTCTGCTTGATAAAATGAAATTTCGAAGAAAAGATCTGTCATTTATCAATCATCAGCACACTTGTATGATTTCGATTTTACTGCAAACTGAATCCGTTCAATGACAAGAGAAATCTGAGCTGTCATCATACATCAGAAAAGACTGATTCTTTGTACTATGAATTATTCAAATATGAAGTTCTAAAATGTTCTTCTTCAAATCAACAAGAAAAAAATGAACTTCTTGAACAAAATTAAATTTCGTAATCTGATAAAGAGTGAGCTAATAGCTGAAAAACTTGTAAAAATCTACTTAGTTTTCCTATAAAGCATTCAGAGCAAATCGTCCCAGTATCAACTTTTTGAGTAACTCAGGTCCAATAATAAAACTAAAATCTATAAAATTCTTGCGACTAGAAGATCCACAGAAGATAAAATAGTGAGATTTCGCAATACGTGATAAAACCTTCGAGTATTAATTCGTATCCGAGTTTATTTGAAACTATGATTGATCGATCCTCATCAATGACAAATTGCCTAACGGCATCAGTCTCTATATTTCCTTCGTAGACAAAATACAGATTATATGTCATATTTGTTTGAGTCAGAAAAAACAGATAGATTCTGGCAATTATTTGTTACAATTTGACCTAGTTTCTTAAGACAGTATTAACAATCGTTCAGTACCTAGAAAACTAATTCAAAATAATTTATGCATGTAATCTCTTGAAAATGATAATTAATTATTGATTTATCAGTGCTTACTGAAGCTCATAATGGTATTTGCCATTTACTTGTATAGCTAAATAGATGCTAACGGAATCTGAACACAAGCTATTCGAATAGATGACGTCAAAATAACCTTCAAAATTTTCTTCTTGTCACAACATGTTAAAATGAGTTTTATCATCTTCTGTTTAAAGATTTTTCATTGTGCATAAATAAAGTTAACATATTCGTCGTTTGGAAATTTATTTCAAACGTTTCTCTAACCCGATTTTTTAATTCAATACATTTAGTCAATAAAAGACACTTGAATCTTTTTTAACCTACATCGAGTATAGTTATGTCCAAGATCATTCTTGTCTAATAGGATCGTAGAAAATAGTTCCTTCCTTTTGCCATAAATGAAACTACAAAAAACGATCAGTATAAAATTTAGGGTTCTATAACTACAGTACTCTCATACACCCTCAAGATTGATATCGTTAAAAGATCATGAAATATTAAATATTCAGATCCATCCACAAATTCTCTAATCTATATCTTGAATTTTATATTTTTTCATTTTTTGAGATTAAAGATGTCAATGTATATATGAAATATCGTTTTTTTTTCATGTCGAAGTATGTAGCGTCTTTACTCTTAACAACTCAACAATGGAAGTTTCTCGAAATATATTTAAAACTATCATATTTGTCTAATGAATATTGCTTTTGATTCTACATGATGTCTTGAGAATCGAACTGCAACTGATTTTTATCTCATTTTCATTAATTGAAACCGCAATTGGAAGCATAATTTCAAGTAATCAGCTATTTTTTTCACTTTTCTCGATTTCTAACTTTTGTATCGTACGATATAGAGTTCTTAGTTAGGTTTCATTACAAACAATTAGTTTTTTTTTTGATTGAAAGAGCATGCTCGACTATGAAGCGTAGTTTTTACTGACGCTTCGTCTTATTACATTGAAACAAAAGAAAAACAATTTTAAGTTGAGCATTGTCTCACTACTTGTCTGAATTTGAGAAAAATGCTTTTTTTTATTTTGTGGATATTCGATATCTAGATGAGAAAGCATTTCTTTTGTGATACTAAGTCGGTGAGCTTAAAGTTCTAGTTTGACGATAAGTTCTTTTCATCTGTATTTATATGAATAGAAATTCTTTCTTTCTTTCTTTCTTTATTTTTCTATTCTCGTTTCTCTTTCTTCGAAGACATATATATGCTCTTGGAAAAAAAATAGTTGTAGCCTGTATTTCAATTATATTATTTGAGTAAAAGCAGATTTTTTTCTTAATCTAACTCATTTTCTGAAAGTACCTGGAGATTTGTATCACTCCATATATTTATGTTTTAGTTTGCACTTGTGCATTACTAAAATATATTGAGTACAATGAAATTTGTATCTGTAATATTCAGTATACATATGTAATACAAAAATATATATTTCTAGAAAGAAGATCTATAATATAGGCACTTGATATTAAAGCATATTATGGATTCTAATAACGTAAGTAATGGTCTATTAATCGCTCCTGTGCAATTGAACATTTATCTTGGATGTTTTATATACGTAACTGGTGTCATTGGCAGTATTGGTAATATAATCGTCTATAGATCTCGATCATTACGTGATCGAGCTTGCTCCGTATACTTAACTTGGGAATCTTTTGTCGATCTATTGTACATGAATTCTGTGCTGTTAACACGCATATTACAGAAAGGTTTTGCGATTCCCATTATGACACGTTACGATGTTTTGTGCAAAATTCGTCAGTTTGCTTCAAATTACGGCAACCAACTTGCATTCACTTTCTTGGCATTGGCCACACTCGATCGAATTCTATTAGTACATCGATCAGCTGGTAAGCTCGTAAACTAATACACTATTACACGAATAGTGAAATGTCGAAATGAAATAATAATGATTTTCAGTGGAAGTTAATTTTGATGTATTAACGGTGAAAAGTTAAGCATAAGAGCAAATCTCTTGTATCACTGTAAGAACATAGTATCTGTATAGCAATATACATCATAACATATGCTGTACTGTTCACTACAACGTTTTTCTATTGGAAATGAAACTACTTGTGAGGAATGTCTTCCTAAAATGAAAATCTTTGAAAAGTTTTTTCGTATGTAATAAGAAAATCTAGCTTATGTAAGACGTTCATACTATTTTCGGATTGTTCGAAGAAGATTCGAATATAAGAAACTACTATGATAAAATAATTCACACACGTAAAACAAGAATACAATGATTATCAATCTTTATGAGAAAATACGAGGTGGTAATGAGCGTTTCAATATGCGTAGCTTGTTGAGCATTCAGTTAAATCATAAAAATTCTCTAAGAATGTAAATGATTTATTTTTTGACACACTTCATAGAAGGAGATAGAAAGATGGAGTGTTGGTTGAAAATATAACTAAATGAATCTGTTTTCTTTAATTGTAGAGATTCGTCGATGGGGTAATCGTATTACTTTAGCCAATAAGTTAGTAGTAGTGTTTTCGCTGATTTGGTTCGTGATTCTTAGCCACAGGCTTATCTGGTATGGCGCATCAAACGGACGATGCGGAGGTCAAGCAGGTTTCTATGCATATTTCGATAACTTATTTGATGCAATCGTGACTTGTTTGTTTCCAATGGTCATCCTAACTATGCTTGGTATCCTAATTGGATGGAGTGTTCATCGTGTCGTTCAACGACGACGAGTCGCTCCTGCAATTACTACCAATGAAGTCAGTCATGGGAATCAATCAATTATTAAAAAAATGGATACACAGCTAATGATCATGCTTTTCATGGAAATTTTCGTTGCAATGATCTCATTCTTGCCATATGCAGCACATTTATTATATGTTAACCTAACCGAAACCTGGCCTAAATCATCATTACGAGTTGCTTGGGAAAATGTCATAATTGAAACTATTCGTCTACTATCGTATACATTTTTTAGTTGTCCATTTTATGTTTCGATTATTGCATTTAGTGGTTTTCGGCATCAATTCTTACGTTCACTCGGATTGAAAAAGCAACAGACAGACAATCATACCCATACTCGAGAAGGTATGGTTACAAGATTCACTCACAACAACAATACCAATATTCACAAACAATGTACTACTTGAAAATGAAAAAACATATGATAAAGAAAAACTAAAGACATACGAACTAACAGCTTATTTTCCTTCTTCAATAAATATATCAATAAAAAAAAAAATATTTATTAGTCATTTTTATGTTAATACAGAAGTGTTTCAATGAACTTTTAATTTCTTTTGAACAAATCTTTATCGTTAAATGATAATTTTCTTTGATTTCTGTTGTATGTTTTGCTCTTTGAAGAAAACAATATAGCAGGTCTAGAATAGCTCGCAACTCTATGAACCAAATCTTTTTCTAGAACTGTATTTAATCAACAGTTCCCAAGTTCGAAACTGATACGGAACTGCCAAGACCTCTAAGACACCATCATTGGCTCATTTGGAACCATCTGTAAATGAATAATAAATAGATATATTTATAGTATAGATGTTATAAACGAACTTGATTTTACAATTTTCCCTCCCAGTCAAGTCATATGTGTTAGGAATTTTATATATTTATTTTGTGTTTGCTGTTCGAAAATAAGCCAGACGTATCATAAAACCAAGACTTAGTAGAATAATTATGATCTTAAATGATATTCAAAATATAATGAATTTTGATAATGAAATTTCATTTTCTTTTCTAAAAAAACCTTTGCCATCAAAGGGTTAAGAATTGATTTATTAAAATCCACATATTTAAGTATAAAAATGATTGACTAGTTCAATACTTGGTTATTCGAAGAGAACTTTAAAAAGCCAAAATCAACTTTTAGATTAGACATTATTGACTATCCATCAGTGAAATACTTAAATAACGTCAATAATTAAGCTCATATTTCAATTATTATATTATTGTTTAACCTGGCCTCGTAGTCGTCCTATAATGTCCTATTTTTCTCTAAATTTTCCTATATTCCTATATTTTTCGAAAAAAGGAACATTTCTCTCAAAAAGAATTATATTTTCCTAAAAACAATAACGTTAAACTGTCTTCAAGAATTTGGTTAATGAATGTAAAATTTCTGTGAATGATAGCGCCACGTATACATGCACAACCTACCTATTTCTTTGCATTTGTTGTTTGAATGATTCATCTTTTGTATATGTAATCGTTTATTTCTTCTTTTCTTTTTGCGTGGTCAGAAAGTTTTTATTAAAACAGCATTTTCTCGGAAAATATGTGAAATATAATCACATGAAATATCAACAATTATAATTAAATTTTAAATAATATTATTTAAGATAGTTTTAGACTATAGATAGTCCAGGGCTGCCAACTGTACCCACATTTTGGGATACAATACCTCGTCTCGGGAATTTGTACCCCATAACGTTTTGTATCCCACATAAGGTTCTGAGTCGATATTACGATATACTATAGGCTTGGACTAGAAGATTTCTGAAAATAGAGAACCTCGTATAGGATTTAATCTTTGTAAAAAAAGAAGGATTCCCTTGGAAAAGTGACGATAATACGGGATTTTTCATCTTTAGATGTTTAATGAAACTTTTGATTAAAATAACTGTCACAAGAGCTTTTGTTCTCTTAAAATTGTAGCTAGAATAATGTGCAGTTTATAGACGCTAAAATAGAGTGATTATTGTACTAATTCATACATAAAAGTCGCTCTTCCAAATATACCACAAAATGCTTCTTATCAGACATCAATAAAACAAAAGAGAAATATTTATGACTGCCAATAAAAAAATAAAAAATAAAAAATAAAGTCTTACTGCTTTCGAAATTATATCTAAACTGCATCGATAACGCACAATAACTTGGTGAGATTACAATTCCTTCAGCACATGCTTGGTTTTAATTTGGGAGTAGTGCATTGTAGAACTATTTAGGATACTAACTAATATAATCATTGTTAGAGTCCAAATAGTGGTTAAGAGTAAATTCCTGATAATCATAACATGCACCAACTTATCTATACTATATGGGATTAAAGTTCAAAGATCAAAGGTAAACGATAATGGGATGATGATGAGGCTTTATGTTTTCCCTTTAACATTAACACGCAGATACTCATTGTAGAATATACTTTGCATTATAAGTATCTGTATGTTAACGCTAAAGTGAAAACATAAAGTTCCATCATCACCCCATTATCGTTTACCTTTGATCTTTGAACTTTAATCCCATATAGTATAGATAAGTTAGTGCAAGTTATGATTATATTAGTTAGTATCCTAAATAGTTCTACAATGCACTACTCGCAAATTAAAATCTAGCATGTGCTGAAGGAACTGTAATCTCACCAAGTTTGCCCTCAAAGGCTCGCCATAGTAAACCTTGCTTGAGGATTTGGTTATGTTATAGTAATACGTACCCTACTATAGTCTATCCAACAATAAAACCCCAGATCCCTATCATTTGTCTTTCAAAAATTATAAGAATTTTGTCCAAACGCCTTATTTTCAAAAATCGATATTAATCTGGAAGAAGAATGTTATACGCATCATGAATGACAAAAATTTTACGGAGATCCTTTCCCCATTTGCGACGTTTCTAAAGAACAGCTTGGGAAAATGTTTTGAAAGTCTGAGGATAGTTAGACTTTGATGAGTAGAGTAAAAGTTCTCACAGACACAAAGATTCCAGATGTCTCCTTCTAGGAATTTTTGAAAATTCAAGATTCAAATCTGACCAAAAGTATTCTCTCTTTTTTTCTCGAAAATGATTCGACCGATCGAGATGAAAATTTATCTGCAAATACTTCAACCAAATTAGAGTGGGTATATTTTTTGTTTTGTGTGAAACATAGATTCGATACGTCAGGACAAACAAAATACTGTAGACTGTGTTAAAAACCTTGGTATTTGGGATTTTTCAGATTTTGAAAAAATCATAAAATTTTATAGAAATAGGGTTTGAATAAAAAAAAAAACAGATTTCAATTTGGTCGAAATATGTGCATTAAAATTGTCAGTTCGATCAGCCAAACTATTCTCAAGAATAAGGGGAAAATCCGGTTTCTGCTGCTTAAAACTGGGTTTTGAAAAATATGCAAAATTTGTTTTTTTCAGTTATAATTTTTTTTCATGTTAAATACTAGACTTTATTGGAAATTCGAGCAATTTTTTCGAAACACAATTTTTTTAACACTTCGCTTTTTTCAAGAACTTTCCGGGTTGGAATAGAGGGTTGCTTAAGTCTTAATTTGTAACTAACTAGAGTGATTCTCTTTTAAGCACTTGAATACGCATGTCTCGAAAATCGCGATTAATCGTAATTTGAGAGAAAATCGACGATTAAATCAGATTTTATCACGATTATGGAAGAAGAAGCGATTTTTCAAAAATCACTGATAAATCAGAATGATAAATCGCGTTTAATTGCTTATTTCGATAATTGATAATGAATTAGAAATTAATTCAAGAAATAGTTTAATATTTATTAGGAAAATAGTCAAATATAATTTCTACACAGCTACTGAACATAATTTTGAAGATTTAAGAGGCAATGAAAGATTTTATTTTGATATGGATGTCACTACTGCGATATGAATAAGATTGGACAATTATAAAAACGATCGAACTAAGTGTCTTTTTCACATTCATTTATTGAAAGCTATTTCTATGATAACATATAATTTGTTTCAAATAAATCTTCAGCTTAAGAATTTTTTCAATTAAAATTTTTTTACATACATCCAGTTTTGGATAACCTAGTTTATGATGATATATATAAACTGAAACTTGAATGACTTTTATATAACGACGTCTCCTGTCATCATTACCATCGTATGTGAATTTATACTTTTCATTTAAAATTTGACTTTTTTTCTCTTTCTTAAATTTTTGCTTTACAAACAACGAATACAAATCGAATCTTTTCAACGAAAAATTTAATTTAACACTGCAACTATCACATAAGAACGTATCATTAGTTTTCTTCAGTTTTCTGTACATTTTCTCATCTAACTATACAAAATTGTACGCATATTTTATGTTCGTTTTTATTGCAGAAATCGTCATACTAATCGAAAAAAATCGGCGATTTAGCGCACGATTATCGTTTCGATATATCGCGATTAATCGCCGATTTTTTACCGATTTTAAGGACATGGTACTATAATTACTTGTTCTGGAAGACACAAATTTTCTTTTTAGTTAATTCATTATCTTATGTTGAAAATTAGTCGAATTGAACAATTGATAGTAGATGATGAAATAAACATCACTTAATTGCATCAGAATATTTTCCTTTATTCTATTTAAAAATTATACATAATTTCATTTGAGGAATGTACTAGTAGTACACTTCATCACAAGAAGAATGAAGATAAGAAAATAAAAATGTTACACGTATACCATAGAAAGAAAAGAATGTGCAAAATGAAAAAATACATGTCTTCGAATATATCTATTCTTCTTTGTTCCATGTGTTCTTTCATTTTTTATCTTTTTATTTAATACATAGAAATTTAACTTTATCTCTCATTCTTTCAATGATGCCAATTTGTGATATTCTTCAAAAGCACGGAAATATTCTATAAACGATTTTGAATTTCAATCTTAAATGGGTTTTGTAGCAATGTCGTATTATTTATTTGAATATCTTAGTCCTTAGTTTAAATTCATTTTATTTGTAAATGTTTTCTTTTTAGAGTGAATATGTATAACCAAATAGCAGCAATTACAGATGAGGCAATAGGTTTAAAACAATATTATATCGAAAACTATCATCTCGCCTTTATATTGTGGCTAATACAAGAGAAATCGCAAACATCGATGCCCAACTGGCTGCAAAAGAGATCGATTTGGCTAAATCTGATCTTACTTCGGATGAATGACAGCGTATTGAAGGTGAAACTCTTACATTAAAAGCGAAAAAGAATGATCTTTTGATTGAAAATGAATACCATGAACAGGAAAGCAGTATGAAATATATCATCATAGAATGGTTTAGAAGGATGAATTCTGAAACAAAACAAATTGTATATTTGGAATCATCATAATCATATGTCTTTGCTCTCATCGAAATCTTGAGGTAGTATCGTTGTACCCTAGCGAAATATTTGACAAAGACTTTTGTATAGAAAAAAAATTAAAATTAATTCGCACATGAGATTGGGTAACCTGCTGCATGTCAAGCTCTTACCACATACTCACAAGAGATTCTGAATTTCAATAAATCGATCTCATTGTAATAAAATTCATTGATTTATAAAATGATAAATAATACGAAAAGGAAGAGAAGACAAGAGAACTAGATCGCATATATCAATGGTTCATATACTATTAATAAAACCATACGGGTTCGGACTCTATGGGAAGCATCTTCATTTGTGGTTGTTTTATTAAGAAAGTTTCACTAGTTTTTTTTTGTTAAGGTCAAGAGTTAACATCTTATGATCCTGATGAGAATTGAAGTAATCGATTATGCTCATTTCGAATAGTCAATATTCTTGTATGGAAATCGTCCTTTAAAACTATCTTACGATGACATGTCTTTTCTATAAAGTACATTTAAATAACAATTTTTCTCTTTTTCAGGTCGACTGGAAGCGATTGTAGATCGAGAGAACAAAGAAAATTGCTGAAACAAACGAACACTCAATCATAAAAGAAAACATGAATCAAACAATATCAATTACATGAAAATGTTTTCCTCGCATATTTTCGTTTTTCCTTCAACATTATTCATCATTAAATAAATATTCGATGCGTCACGATCAACGACTGAAATTTGTATTCTATTTTTTTTTATTATTTAATGCATTTCATTAAAAAACAAAGTATACGAAAGGATGCAGTTTGAAAAGCCTACAGTTTATACAAGATCGCTTAGTTTATAATTCTATTTGTCTTTTGAATCTCATAAAATTTTCAGACGCCAATTTTTGAAGTTGAAAAAAATTGGTTTTTCTGACTTTTTTTAAACAAAAAAAAGCACTTGATTAAATTTATGACAAATTCTCTTTGTGATATTAACTAGATTTCAACTTTCTTTATATTTAATTCAATGTTAATTTTATTATAAATTATTTAATCCTTTACGGCCGGCTACCAAAAGATAGCAAGCAAAAAATTCTTCTATATTGTTACAGGCATGTGTACATGCCTTCATATATTCTTCCATCTGTTTATGTTATTTCTGAGAAACATTCCTTTTCTTTTTCTTTTTCTTTTTGGTACTACCATTCTTTTGGAATAAACAGATTAAATATTTCTCGTGAAGCGAAGACAACGCTAATACATATATTCTATGTTTCTTAGGCGTGGAGGTTATGGAATTTCATCTTGAAGTTTGAAGAACTGACATTGAGCCAAATGCCAACATGTTGCCTTTCAACAACATCCAGCCGTAACGATACAAAAAGTTGAAAGAAGTCAATTATTTTTCCTCGATGAAAGATCAATAATTTCCTGTTAGTTTTAGTCCAGACTGTGAAACAAAAGCATACTTTGCTTATCTGCCTGTCTCTTACCGCCCTAACGTAAGATATATTTTCATAATACTCAAAAACTTTGGGAAGTAGTGCAAATTCCATCTATTTTTCCTAAGGAAGGTTATAACTTCAGTAAGGTTTTAATAAGATTGGGAATGTTTTATAATAACTTAAATATGAATACTATGATGTGCTGTAAATCTTGTTAAAATCTCGCTAAATTTGTGACCTTCTCTAGGAGAAACAGATGGAATATGCACTATTACCCGAAGTTTTTGAGTATTATGGAAATACATCTTACGTTAAGGCGGTAAGAGACGGGCAGATGAGCAAAGTATGCTTTTGTTTCACCGTCTGGACTAAAACTAACAGGAAATTATTGATCTTTCATCAAGGAAAATGATTGATTTGTTTCAATTTTTTGTACCCTTACGACCGGATGTTGCCCAAAGGCAACATTCGAGTGCCGTGTTCTTCAAGTAAACTGAATGATTCATCTTATTAGCATAATAGATAATCAATCTGGAGAGGAAAATTATCCACTAGTTACTTCTCGCATCGCATGCTCAGACAAATAGAAAATAGATCATTTCGACTCGACAGCTATTTTGAATGTTGGCAGGAGAATTCGTCTCCCTCGTCAATAGAGACTTGCGGAGTTATGTTTTTCGATTCTGAAACCCGACTCGGACTCCGACTCCGAAAATTTCTTCCTGATAACTCCGAAAAACTCCGAAATTTTTTTATTGAAAACGAGCGATCTCAACTAGATTTTAGTGCTTAATTTTGAACATGCACGAATGAGTAAACAAACAAGCGAATAAATGAAAGCCGTAGAATTATCAAAACAACGAATCTTTTGCTCTTATTGTATGTAGAAAAGAAAAATAAATGAGTGCCAAGTTCTTGACGAGAGAAAAGAAAATGAAAAACTAATAGGTGAAAATGATGAAGCTATTAGATTTGTACAAAAGAAGAAAACTAAGAATCCTAGTCGATTGTGAGAGCATTTTCATCAAATTTTCATGAATAATTCACAACAACAGTTTATATTATGTAATGGGTGTAAAACATTATTGGCATTCACATCCACAAATGGTACTAATAATTTGAAAACTCATTTAAATTCTTGTTCAAAAACGAAAGCACAATTAAATGATCTTAATGAAACAACAATAACGGGTGCGGCAGAATAAATGGCCCTCTCAGTATTCTGACCATAAGTTGTTTATCTTTGATCCTATTGAGCTATTTTTTTTAAAAGATGCGCCTGCCAATTCTCTACAATCTCACCTATTTCAACTAATTCGATTGAGACTCGTTAGTTTATTACTGTCTACGAAATAGATTAATATGAAATAATTAATAAATCTTGAGATTTTATAATAAATTTTTTGTGTCTTGTACCATCTAGTAGAAAAGGTTGTGGTACGTTGAAAATGATCGTATAAAATCGAAAATTCCAGTTATAATAAAAAATTAAAAAAGAATAAAAAATTCAATTCATACATTAAAACTACAAGTGCCTACTATTTCTTTACAATGAAACAGATTAATCTAAAAATTAGAACTTTCTAACAAAAAGTTTTTAGTAGGATTAGGATATCTTAACATAGTCATATCAGGATGATATGTGGCGCAATAGGTTTTGTAAAGGAAAGTTTGGTCTACAAAACTGTATAGTCAGTTTCTCAGATCCACTCGGATATCACGTACAGATCTCGATGGAATATTCTATAGGATACTAATCAAGGGATAAACATAAGACTCCAGTCCCTTGGAGTCACTTGGAGCCAAATGACTCGTACGGAATCACGCAAAATCACTCAGAGTCAACAGATTCTGCTGCTTCTCTCTTAATTAATTCCCATAACAGAACAAAAGTGTTCTGTTATAGGAAATAATTCCAAGAGTGAAACTACAGACTTCAGTCAAGCGGAGTCAACGTGGAGTCCAATGTTTCCCCCTTGATACTAATCGTAAAAAAAGAAAATCTGATATTTTTTCAAATGAATGTCGTATAGAATGTTCTATCGAGATTTATCATAGCATTCGAGTGCATCTGAAAGACTAGCTCTAGGATTATGTAGAGCAAAATTTTCTCTACAGAACCTACTATGTTATATATCTTCAAAATATAACCATGTTCAGCTATGTTAATCGGCTTTTTATGCTTACACATTAGAAAAAGGGAATATAAAAAGTGGTGAGTCAAAAAATTTATTCTCATATGAATCGACTCAGAATT
The DNA here is from genome assembly GCA_022393335.1 of Macrotrachela quadricornifera. Taxonomy (NCBI): domain Eukaryota; kingdom Metazoa; phylum Rotifera; class Eurotatoria; order Philodinida; family Philodinidae; genus Macrotrachela; species Macrotrachela quadricornifera. The sequence goes on from JAJEKB010017741.1 coordinate 168,110, forward strand.
GAATGCTCTATCCAATGAGATTAATTCAAAGCAAAAACAATATTGTTTTGAAAAGTTATTAGAAGAACACTTGATTACATTGATAACAACTTAAATGATGAAGAGCTAAAAGTTGTATTTTTGTCTTCACTATACATGATTAAATCGATTTGAGACTAATACCAAACAACTCCGCATGCGGTCTTACCAACTCCTGCTTCTTGGTAGAAAAGAAAGCCGCTGAAAGGAAAAAAATGTTGGAAGAAAAAGCATTGAAAGTATTATTAATACAACTTTAGCAGATGCTGTTTATGAATAAGTGAAAGGTATACATGTCACTGTAGATTATTCACGCTGTGTTAGTGAAAGAATGAATTGAAGCTGCATTAATAGTACTTTCGATATTTTTTATTTTCGACATTTTCTGTTACCAAATTTATGCCATTTTGTCATTCGGAATATGGCGACAGCCTACTCTTCAGCTCGATTTCATTCATATGACTACTACTTCCTATTTCAATCCAAACAGAATTAATATATATTCTATGAATAATCCTCTTCTGTTGACATTATTACGAATTATACTTTAAGTAGACAAATATGTGATGGAAGTAACCGAAGGTATAAAATAGCAGCGTATTCGTTTTTACGAACATATCATTCATAAACATCGACCAGCAATGCAGATTATCTTTACTATTGTGATACTTTGCATTTCGAGTGCTGTGCTTGCCACCGATGAATGCAACTGTCAACTTCTCATCCAGCGGGTTGAACAACTAGAGAGACAAATGCAGCAGTTGTTAAATCCTCCGTTGCCTCCACAACCTTCTAACGATCCAAAGACAATCAATATTTCGGCGAACAGCGGTAAATCGACTTGGACTCGATGCTACTTGACTAATAGCTACTATCATGCATGGGCTACATGTCCATTTGGCGGGCAGTACAGCGGTGGTATTTCAAGTCGGACTAGTTATGCTGGTGTAGACTATCAGAATGTCTGGCGTGTAGCCGATTACGCTTGGCTCTGCTGTCCTTGAACTTACTACTGAACTCATATTCTCGAATCTTTTTATTGATGGAAATATAATTTTTATTATCTGTCTCGAAAGAAAAGATTCTCTAACCTTCTGTATGCCAAATAAATTCGAAAAAAATTACTACCGAAAATCTAAAAAAGGAAGAATTTGCAGAAAGAAATATTATTGAAAAGTATTTTTGTATAGGTAGTATGACACAATATGAAAAATTTCTCAGACTAGAATACCACAAAGGACAGAGGTCGCTAAGAGACAAAAACGAGCCCCTGTCGAAATTCGTTTTTGTGTTTCCAATTTTATCATTTTAGATGCCAAAAGTCTATTTTTTATTGAAAATAGATGATTTTATGCATTTCACGTTTTACGCGACTCGATTTATGCAACCTTCGTTTCTCAATGTTATACAGAGTATAAATACTGATAGTATAACACATGATTGTCAGAAACATACAGGTTTGCTCTGGATCATATACTAATCGGTAGATTTCATCAAGATCTATCAGGTGCTAATAAAATATTAAGAGAAAAGTGAATAAGACACTTCATTGAAGCATATAATGCTTCTTAACGCTAAAAACTACATTTTTGAACGTATTTTGGTTTGATTTTCTCTTGAACAATCAGATCTGTTGTTTTAAAAAAATAATATATTTGAAATCAGCACTAAAAATTGGGTCGATTTTTGCGTCTTTCAAAATGCTTTAATAACTTTCATTCTCGTCATAAAATTCAGCTGTGGTCTTCCTCAAGAATACGTCAAAATTTTTCTATGAGAATAAAAATCGTTGAAGCATTTTGCAAGATGCATAATTCGACTCAAGTTTTAGTGCTGATTCCAAATATATGAACGTGCTCAATGGTAGGATACTCCATCACTAATTTATTCATATAGTCTTAGGAGTATATCAGAAAAGCATGATTTTTTTACCAGTTATAGTATATGCATGGTACTAATAATCTATTATTATTCGAGGTTTACATCTGAAGCAGAACCAATAATTATCAGGTATTTTTCTATGATAACGTTGCTGAAATAATTCGCATCTCACTTATTCACATACTTTAGTTTATCTAAAAATTTCGAGATAATTTCAAGAATCTGCAGCAGTTTTATTACCACCTAATAAATGAAGAAATAAAAAAACAATTCATGATAAGCTTTTTTTACGAATAGGATGTTTGATTAAATTTAGATTAACTAAATCAGAAATAATCTGTACGATTTTAGTAATCTTATGAAAATCATCAACAGCTCCTCTGTAAACGCTACCCAGAATTGCATAAGTTTTAAGTCGTTGGTTGATATTCTCGATAGCTATGAGTAAATAATATATAAGTCGTGAATCTTATAATAACCTTGAAATTAATCTAGCATTGAGCCATATGTTGTAAAATTTCGTATTACCCAGAAGCACACTTAGCCAAGATTGAAGTATATGCACAAACGAGATGTGAATTATTTCAGCAATGTTGTCATAAAAAAATATCTGATAATTATTGATTCTGCTTCAGATGTAAACCTTGAATAATAATAGATTATAAGTACCATGTATGTACTATAACTAGCAAAAAAAATCATGCTTTTCTGATATACTCCTAAGACTATGAATAAATTAGTGATGGGGTATCCTACCATTGAGCACGCCCATCAAATCCTCAATTCAGTGAAAATATCGATGTGTTCTGTTTAGCTGAAAAATGCGATAATTCTTGTATAAAAACAAAGTAAAGATTTTTATTTGTAAACCAACATTTTCTTTTAAAATACAAATAAACTCAATGATTATTCATTGATTTTATCCATAATAGCTTGAAATATCAATGTCGCCATTTTATCATAACCAGCTGGTTTTAAATGAATCATATCATCCCAAATGAGTTTTCGTTCATTTATATCTTTAATACTATGATATGGTATACCTTTATCAGTATCTACAAGACATATTCTATTTTGATCATTCACATTTTGAACATAATTTCGAATCATTTCATTTAAATTTTGTCTATTTTTATCATGATTTTGTTCTGGTGAATAAACTCCGTTTTCAATAACAGTCATAACTATTAATTTAGTTTTATTATTTGTGAGATAAAGAACCATATCATACATTAATTTTAAACCTTCATTAAAAATTTTTTCAGCTGGTAATCCATAACCTAAATCATTCGTTCCACCTAAAATAATAATCCAATCATATGGAATTTTATTTGGTTGAGAAAGAATAGTTTGAAATCGTTTAACCATTGATGGAACAACACGTTCACCACTTATACCTTTTTGATCGACAATAATCGGAATATTAGCTGATGAAAATAAATTTGTTAATTGAATGGAATAAGGATGAAAAGATAAACCAAAATTATGATAACCAGCAGTTAATGAATCACCCATAGCAAGAAAACGAAGTGGTTCTTGCATTTTATTTTTAAATAATAAAAACCAAATAACTATCAAAATAAATAGACTACAAAATATTTTCCACGTATTATTATACATTAACTTGTAATCAACAATGAATCATATTCAAAAATATATTCACTCATTTCCTTCAATTAATGCCATATATCATCGATGTAAATAAATTTTTTATCGTCAAAATCGATCTTCCATTTTTAATATTTTACAATATTAATAAACAATACAATGATTACCAATATATGTTTACGTCGAAAGATAGCGCTACAAGCTGACGTGAATTATTTAAATATTAAAATAAACAGAATAAAATATCCTTTCTACATTTTTAATCAACTGAAAAACTAATTTATTTTGTATTTTATTTTTATTTATCTTTATTAGATTGGGTTATGCCGTTGACTGAACGGCAGATCGGGACAAATGTACATATCAATTCACCCACCCTGACAAAGGAATACGATAGACTGTTCAACCGCTTTTGAGACGAGCTGAGCACTTATTGATGTCGTAATACTTCATTTTTACGAAATATTCTCAAGAAAATGCCGTAGTCCTTCTCAGGAACACCAGGAAAACCGACTTTTGAATTTCGACTCGTAACTTTGCACACCGATAAGCATTAACCAGAATAGTTTATGTGAAAGTTTCAAATCTTTTCGTTGTTCCTGCTCTAAGATACAACTCTGGTAAGAGGGTGTTTGTTAAATCTTTCATACACACGGACAGACTATGTGCTCGTTTCTTATGATAGGAACACCGAAAAGATTTGAAACTTTTACATAAACTATTCTCGTTCATGCTTATCTCTGTGCAAAGTTAAGAGTCGAAATTCAAAAGTCAGTTTTCCTGGTGTTCCTGAGAAGGACCACGGCATTAACGTATTTGTCCCAGAGTATCACATGAAATTAAAAAAAGTTTTTATCAGGCTCGAAACGGACCACTTTTTCATAACTCGCAGGACTACTCATTAAAACAAGACTAAGACATGTACGATTCAAATTAATCACATCAGACCTTCGAGATAGCTAATAGTGTCAATGGATATAGAGATTAATTAAAAAAAAACAGATAAGAAGCCACAGAAAGACTTGTCCAACCATTTAGCTTGAAGCGCAACTTATCTTAAAACTTGAATATTTGTGTTTCAGTTATGATTAAGACAACACGAATTTCCATCTTGTTTCATCTGTCGATACGCTGCCAATTTGCTGAATATGTCGTACTATTGAGAGAATATACTCACGGTCTCCACATAATTTCGAGTGTTTTTTTGAGTAGAATAAGTTTTGAGCTTACAATATCAATAGATGCAAAGATTTGTGTCGAATATTTCAAACATCAATAAAACCGTTTCGAAAATTTCTTTTTGCTGTTTGGACCTTCGTATTTGTACGGTTGGCTAGATGTTAATCTCATTAACTTTACTCTAACACAAAAGGTTTATTCGAAAAAAAAAGTCGATAGTTTTATAGAGACTTAAATTCCCTATCAAATGAAGTGAAAAACCAAAATTTCAAATAATCGCTAAACATCTTCCGTTAAAATGTTGAGTGTTTGTTCAAAATACGTAAATCTGAATTTAATTGAAAAATATTATTTTTCATCGAAAAAATTTTCCATTATTCGTACCAGGTTTTTTTTATATATTTAATTAATTTATTGCTAAGAATAAATAAAAAATAAAACTTTTTTAATCATGCATTCGGATTCTTACTAAACCATTTGTTTTTCATAGAAGATGTTGATCATTATTAATATACACTACATGTACATTTTTTAACTTGTTCATGATTTTACCTTATTATTTTTTTTGACCGAATTCAAATATGTTTGAATTCAAAAAAAAATAATAAAGTAAAATCATTAATAAGTAGAAAGATGTTGTTTATATTGTAATCAAGTACATATAAAGTGATAATGTAGCTTAATATTTACTAATTAATTGATTATATATATTCGAGTGTACATAGCCACTTTTTGAGGGTGATTGCCATTCTGACAGATCGATTGTTTGTAAAGTCCAAACTTTGTAAAAGAAAAAGTGGAACTTTTATTTCGAATAACGACAAGAAATTTCATTTTTTGATGATTAAACATTTTAAAAATGTGAATTTTCAGAGCTGTTTATTTTTGAATAAGTTTTTCGTCAAAAAGTCACTTAAACATTGAAAAGCAAGTCCGGAACTTGCAAAATGCTAGTATATAACAGACTGACAAATGACTAAACTCATTTCTTAACATGGTCCTGACGTTAGATAGGGAAGCGTTTTTCGACAAAAAAAAGTTCATTAAAATATTCGAAATGTATATGAGTTGATGCTGATTTCGAATATGTAAGAAAAATCAGTAGGCTTCTATGACAGTTTTCAGAAATTCAGCGTGGTTTCTCAAAGATCATCTATGAAACTGATCTTCGAATTTCCTTTCTCAGAAAAGATTTTACTTATGAAAATATGCTCTTAAGTCTTGGCTATCAGATGCTGAATAGTTTCAATGTATTCATGGAAAGTTTTGATCAAATTAAGGCCTAAAATGATCGATCTTTAGCATGTAATAAGATTGGAACTCTTCACTATCGCATTAAAATTATCAAGTTCCGCGATATATGGGCATATATATATAGATTTTTATATTTGATATATTTTACGGGATAAGCAGATTTTAAGTTTAGTATTCTGAATAATATTTCTAACTGCATTTCCTATCAGCTAATTGATCATTCATCTATGAGTCTATGAAAGGATTAAAGAACCGAACAACAACATATCTGTATCATGATTTCATTGATTTTCTTATTCTAGTCGTACTATATCCTGCAGAACTTCTAACTTTATTCTTACACCTGGTCGTTACTTTATATGAAAATATTGCCTATCGGCTTCGCATCCATATGGATTGCTGCCATGGTATTGAAATAAATATACCTATTTTCAATCGACAGAATACGAAAAACAGTCTACATCGCATACGCAATGCTGTGATGTCAAGTGAAGAGTATCGCAGAGTATATGGTGATGATGATTACAGTGAGACATGAAAGTCAGAGGCAGTATGATTCTAATGTTAATACGAGAAGATAACATTTTTCTTTTAATTATTGAATAACAGTATCGGATCGCAATTAGGAACGTTTGTTATTTGTAATAATTTGAGGGTGAGGGTTTAGACAATTATTACAATGAAAATTAAAATTTTCGTCAATATGATAGTCAAGAAATAATTGAGTACATCAGCTTAGATTTAATGGACAATATCTCATTCATGGTTTTAAATTCATATGATGATTGTTATTGCTTACAATAAACAATATTTAAGTTGGGGAGTCTATATTAAATCGAATGTGACATTTCATTAATCATATTACCAATAATAATCAATATTTCGCAATGTTTTAATGAAAATACAAAAGTTTTATTTCAATCTTCTGAGTCAATAATTAAACTAAGGCTGAAATGTATAATCTTAAATAGAATTTGAATTGGGTTATTATCTATTATTATTTCTTCATTATACACAGTCCGTAAGGTCTAATATCTGTAGCTTTAGGTGATATCCAGAAATCGTCAGATCTATTTTCATCATCAATTATCTTAATTAAACTTTTTGGATTGACTCGATTCTGGAGAACAACGAAATATTCTTGTCCGTTCTCAGTAAACGATTTAGCAAAGACTTTTGCTATGTCAATATTTGGTGTTGAGTAAATGCCATGATCATATCGAAAACGCTTATGTTTGGTCAAATCATAACCAGTCTGTGCAATAGATTTTGCTTCATTATTTCCTGTTCCATGATATGATATTGGCCATTCATTAAGACCATTGTTTGAACCGAGCCAGGCTTCATCTTCATACTTTCCAATTACTTTAATTGCATAACGCTTCCATCCACATAGTCGAGGATAGTCTACATTGGCATGAGTAAAACGTTTTGCTGTATCATCAATATTGGTAAAATCATAGTCATACGGTGGATCCCATGAATTTGAATCCAATACTAAAACATCGTCTGCATTCATAGCTCTCAAACGTACGACACATATTACGTCAGAATCTTGAATCCCATATTCATTTAAAAAATGTCCTTCATCGATTTCTTGTCCACGATAAATTAAATTTTGTTTATTGCATAATATAGCTTCCTTTTCATAGATGATATGCTTCAATTTATCGACGCTTGCATCACGTTCAATTAAACAAGGAAAAGTAGTTTGTGTTGCAAGAATTGTAATGTGTAATGTTATGAGTGATTCATTACTATTTGAATCATCTTTTCCAACTTTCCCATAGACAAAAGATGTCAGATGTTGATCAAATAAGGATACTTTGCTTATATTTCGTTGTGACTGTTGTGATGCACTCGATACAGGTAGAATTTCTTTGCCTAATATTGTTGAAAGTGCTGCGGCCAATAGTTTTTCATTGTTATTGATGGAGGAAGATGCAAACATAATTTAGATTTTGCCGCAAATATGTCACTTTTTATTAGATGAAAATGTGTTTTATTTCACTTTCTCGTATGTTATTTGACAAAGATACTCAATTCTTCAAGACAGTGATATGTATGAAACATTTTTTTTGTCGTTCTTTCTTTAAATAAAACCAGTGGAAGCCATATAAAAGAAATATTTTGTTTACGTCACTGTTGTAAGCGTTATAACGCTTGGAATTTTCCAACTGCATCCAAAAAAACGCATTGACTCAAGTCAGCATTTTCAACATAGAAAACAAATAAGTTAGTTTACAGTACAAGCGCAAACTATGAATTTCATAATATTTTGGTTCTCAATTTTAGAGCATGGAATCCAAATGATGAGGTTTTATGGAAAAATTTTTTCGATCGGAGTTTGCGAAAAATCAATTTTCTTGCTTTTAGTAGTATTCCGTTTTTTAGAATTTAATTCTAATCTACATCGAAGCTCATCCAAAAATATGCATCCGCTCAGGATTTATAACGTTTTAACTTTCGCAAACTTCGATTGCAAGAATTTTTCTATAAAAACTCTTCATTTGGACCCAATATTATCCTCCACAAGTTTCATTTTGATCTCATGCTCTGAAGCTGAGATCCTGCATTTGCCACTGTAGTATGTACTTTGGAATACATCCTCAGTGTTGCCTGTTTCAAAGAGGTCATTTATGTCAAAAACTACGATAGTAGGAACGAATTAAATATTTCATCAGATATACCAAAGAAGTTTTTCTCTTATTATTACACTTGCTGACATACTATAGATCTAATGACATCCTCTATTGTCTATCGGCAACAACGTGCATTAATCATTGGCATCAATACATATCTACATACTCCATTAAAATATTGCATAAATGATGCCGAAGATTTAAATACAACTCTCGAATGTATTCGTTTCCGCACATCACTAGCAGTAGACTGCAGTCTTAGTAAATTCTACCGCGTAGTTGATACTTTTTGTGAGATAATTCAACGCGATGATTTAGTACTATTTTATTTTGCTGGTCATGGTAAACAAATGGAAGACAAGAATTATTTGTTACCATCAGATTATGATTATAATCATCGAAGACATGAGCGTGACTATATTACGAATCATGCTATCAACGCTCAGTATATAATTAAGAAAATAGACGATAGAAAATACTGTGTCACAATCTAGATATTTGATTGATGCAGGCTAGGCCTAGGATAGCTCACAGTTCTATGAACCGAATTTTTTTCGAGAACTGTGACTAAGGAACAGTTCCTGGTAAAGAACTGTACGCAATTGACAGTTTTCAAGATCGGAACTGGCCAGGACCTACAATATATATTCCATTATATAAAGAAAAAAAACTTCTTTATTCTATTTATATAATTGAAGTCTCTAATAAATATTCAATAAACACTTGTTCAAAATATTTTCTCGCATTCCACAATAGTATGAGAGTTTTTCAAAATTTTCTTGTCTATTCGATAGAGCATTTCAAATATGACAAATATGTACCTAATTGATATGTTTAACTCTTGAATATAAAAAACCATGAGAAACAAAACAAGCTTCAAGGCTATTACAGAAGAACAAACTGATATTTTTGTTTAAAATAGAAGTTCACGAAAAAGTAAATACTCAATGAGTCTAGAAATCATTGTCAATAAATGTGTGTCTGAAAAGAATGTATAAATATCTCCATCTCAGATATACTCCTAAGAAAGAAGATAATGTAGTGTAGGGATAGATATGATCAGCCATGTAGCATTCGTCCTCATAAATATATCTTAATTACAATCACAGCACTAACAATTGATATTAATCGCTAAAACTAATGATAAACTCAGCTACTGTTCGATACGAAATAACGGTTAATAATCTAAATTCATTACAAAAATTATTCGTTGTCTTATTATCTTTTACATCTCATCATCCACAGAAAACTTGTAAAATCCGTTGGTCAGAAAGCAAATACTAACCTTTCCCTCAGAATAATTCAAAGATATGGAAACAAAAAAGCACAAAAGATTCATTAAACGGTTTTCGTAGAGAGTGTGGGTATAGAGACGTATACTCATTCGTATTCAACTGTTGCCTTTCACCATCCCTTTGTTTCTATCAAGTATTTTTTTTATCAACTCTAAGTTTAGTAGGTGAACCTACTTGTAATGAAATGGCAACATTACGCTCTACATTTCAACAAGTTTTTAATAAAAAAATTATTTTCCTCGATGAAATTTACATCAAAATCAACGAAGATAAAACAAGACTTTGTTCTACGACTAGAAAAAATGGATTAGATAGTAGTGTTTTCTTACTAAAGGAATTCTAGTTACAACAAAAAAGAAAAATATTAAAGATTATTACAATCATTGTCGTATCATAAGAGGACGAAATACATGTAAGAATTGCTCCTCACCCTCAATTTATCATCATTCTTCATAAACAAACAACAAAAATATCATCTTGTCAGTTTTGAAATTTGTTTTTTTTATATTCAAGAGCTGATCATGTCCATTTTTCCCAAGGCTACAATTAGAAATAATTGTATAAAAAATATTCGATTAGTCGAAACTATCCTCAAACATCAATCTATATCATAAGATACCTAAAAGAAAAAATATTATTCATCTTCTTTTTCTAAATGTTCTTTATGAATAGTTTCTATAAACAAGTTATGTTCGTTTATCTGAAAAAAACCTAACATTAGCTAAAAATAATCTCGTTCTTTTGTGTTTGTACTAAAAAAAAAAGGCATTTACTGTAGCTGATAAACTTGATTGACAGACTGTCAAATGATAAATGACTTTTTTTGATTGATATCCTTTTCATATTGTCTATAAGTAGATAACAAAAAGCAATTCCAAGTAACTTATTCAACGAATAAACAAATATATATTCTTATTTAATTTAAATACTCGAATTTATTTTCTATAAATCAAAAATATTTTTTATGTATATATAAAAGTCATGTAGATTGATTAATCATTTGAGTGTAATATTAACCTTTGTACTAATATATTTATTTATTTATATATAATATTTACATAACGGAAAACCTTGGCGATTCTTTTTCTCTATATTTATACATTTAATTAACAGCATAGTCTTAGCTAAATAAATGACTGTTCTATGATTGCATCAGAAGAGAATATCTACTATTGTACATGAGTCAAGAAATGAGAACATCTAAAGAAAACAAATAACTACATAGAGAGAAGAGGATATGTATATATATATATAAGCTAATCTCATTTATATTGATTATTTAGAAAAAAGATAACGAGAATATAAGAAAAGATGAGTTCATCAGGAAAAGGTATGTAGAATTCTAAATAATATTGAAAAATAAAAATAAATTAGTTTTTCTACTTTAAAAGAAGATAAAACAATACTTGCAGCTGATATAGCTGAAGCAAAAATAACAGGACAAGAAACACCAGCAGGTGATCCTCATAAAAAAGCTGATGCAGAAAATCAAGGTTGGCTTACAGGTGACCAAACAACTATTGCTGAAACTCCTGTTGCACCATTTGGTGCTCAAGTTGGAACAAAATAATTTTTTTTAATCATATCATACTTTTTACCTTTTATACCTTCGATATATACTATTATATTATTTAAATTCTCTACAGAAATAAATTAATCAATATTTAGCTTTTTTTTTTAAAAACATAGAATTATACGAATTTAAAATCTAAAGAAAAAATTTTTATTTTCAATCTTCAATTAATTTAAACTTAAGAAACTCTCCTATTACTCTCGAATTTTTCTACCGATTTTTGGGTATAGTTGAATAAAGCTCATCAAATTACATCTAACAATATTATTTTCAATATATTCGAATCATTTTTTTATTGAATAAGAAGTTTTACAATAAAGAAATCGTTCGAATATATTATAAACAATATTGTTAAATATAGTTCGACAAGCTCTATTTAATCATATCCAAAAATAAATTTTTATTTATCTGCATCTTACCATATAAACAAAACGGACACAATCATTTATTATACAATATAATATACAGGTTGATTACATTATTTTTAATAGTATGCTGTATTTACGTAAAATATTAAAGGTTGCTCTATTATCATACAGCTAAATAGAGTATCGATTACTCTATCGAATCATATATTATTTTCTTTGATTCTAGTATAAAACAATTGGTAGATATTAAAAAGTAGCTAATAATGTAGTATAAAAAATACTACAATTTACATAGGAAAGTTTATTGTAATTGTTTTAAAGAATTAAAAACAAATAGTCTTGTGAATATTGTAGAGCTTTCTATATTGTATCTTCTGGTATATTTATATTTTAATAATTGAAATAAAAATATAAATTATTAGCTATATCTAAATAAGGAAACTATTAAAAATAATAGGAAAAAAAATATCATTTATTTTGTATTAAACAAAAGTATTGTTTTCGAATAGTTGAAATTTAGTTACTCAAAATTTTATCTATTTGAAAAGCAAAATTTGCAACTTTAAAATAAGCGATTTTATGGAAATTGTAGAACTTTATACGCTACATTCTATAGCATGTTTTCTTTTAAATAGAATAAAGTAAATGATACAAAAAAAAAACACAGATGCAAAATGCCTTAAGATTATCTTGTAATGTTTCACTAGCATCATATTCATGCATGTTTTCACGTCTTTTTAGTATTATTTATTTTCTTGCTAATCGATTTTTCAATCTTTGTATCACAAATGCCATTTATTTTAGAATATTGTCAACATCAAAATGAAGAGCAAATGATATTTTATTTACATAGATTTTGTTTTATTTAGATCTGTCACAATATTAAAATGTAAGGAATGTTTTTATCAAAAAAATATGTTATTTTAAAAAAATGTGGTAGGCAGAGAGAAGAAATTCCCGTCTTTTTATTCACTATAGACTATTATGATTATGATGATATATGACGATCGCATAGACGTCATTCGTCACGCATCAATACCACAGTCATTATCCTAAAACCAGACAGTACGAATAGATTCTATAATTGTAAATATTATGTAGATAATTGTAATTTTCTGTGAATATTAAAAAATAAATTATTATTTTGGATGATTTGTATCACTGTTTTATGATCTTCTCTATGTTTTTATATTTTTTGGAAAATACAATATTTTATTTGTCATAATGCATATTTATTTTATAGAATTTAATTAGATTTTATAAATATTATAATTTATTGAAACAATTTTAATGATGATAAAAATCTTATTTCTTGTAATCAATTTTGTTTTTAATAATGTCAATATCATTTTATAAAAAATTAATTCATTTAATCAGGATTATTAATTTATTTGTATTTTATAAAATATGAATAAATAAATTCTTTAACATTGTTTTGTCAGATAATAATAAAAAAAATTATATTTCGATGTAGAAAGAAAAACTTTTAATAATATCATAAATGATTCTAAAAAAGAGTCAAGAATAGTACATACATAATTTTCTAATTATTCGTTTACTGAAAAACACCAATAAGATGTTTATAGAGCCATTATTTTTTAATATTTGACTATTTAACATTTTTATATTTATTCTTTTCAATATGGAAATTCAGATATGTTTTCTTTTAACATTTAAAAAAAACTAAAATTCTTATTTGATTTTGAAAACAAACGTCATATAATGTTTATGTATGCCGGGATGTCACAAGGTGAAAAATATTGAAGGGCTGTTCTATTGACTCATATCATCCGTAATGCCCTTGCTTGTTTACATGCATATAATGTGTGTTTATTCATATCTATATGACGTTAGTTGATCATTGTTTTCTATCTAACGAACAAAAGATATTCTTTTCAAATAATATACAAATTACATGTCAATATTAAATAAATGAACATATTCTGAGTCATTATTGATCGAATTATACTTAATTTGAAAATCTCAAACAAAAAAAACAACATTCTCACAATAAACGATTTAATGATACATCAATCATTATCAATCGCACGTGATGATTATAAAGAAAACAAGATATAATAAAAAAAAAAATATTCATTTTTTATATAAATAAATCAGTTTTTTTTCAACATTTCAAATTAAAAAGCATATCATACAACAAACAATTTCTTTTTTATTTTTATTTTGTATATAAATAATTCGTACCTAACTAATTATATGTAAATATATGATATTATTCATTATGATCAATATTAATAAATCAAATCTATACATTTATTTTGTTAAAAATATATATAAAAAAAAGAAAACAACTGAAAATATGGTGTGATATATACATAACACCCTCACATTCCATATATTTTTGTTTTTATCAATCATTTTTAATGACCTTCCAAGCATACATTATATATCAAACAAAAACATTCCTATATTCACCACCCTGGTTGTATATGAATGGATACAAAAAAAGAAATAAAAGTTTTATCTAAACATTTTTTGTTATTATCTGATTTAATATGCGATTAACAAACATACCTGTAAAAAAAGAAAATAAGGAAGAAAAACAAAAATGATAGACATAAAACATATATATCTTTTATGTTAATAATATTAAAAAAAAAAAAAA